>CAJGYO010000007.1:10798917-11011860 GCA_904845875.1 Miscanthus lutarioriparius | reverse complement strand
GATGCCATCGCAATAATTCCATACATCTTCCAATAGAAATCCCAACCGGGAACTCTATGGGCTCGGCAAGGTGGGGCCTTTGTCCTGCATTGTTTGGCCCGAGCCCCGAGCCTTGTCGTGGTCTCGATAGGGTCGGCCGTTATTTGCGTGTTACCCGTCCCTCGGTTTTACGCAATCGGAGGGGCCGAGTGAACGACACTTGCCTCGACGGCTTGAGTACCAGCGCTCAACGAGCTCGCTTAACTCGCACGTTAAATGCGGAATCCGAGTCCATCATTTGTTGATGGGGTCGGCAGAGCCCTCTGGTGGCACTCCACAACTTCTTAACCCGCCTCCGGCGGATGCCCGAGTCGTTCGATAAGCTCGGGGGGCCGATGGCCTCTCCTCGATGGAGATTTTGTGGGTTTGGCTCGAGGTTAGAATCGAGCGAGAGAAGGTCGAGACGTCCGGTTCACTTCGGCGAGGTCGGGCAGGGCGGCCGGGCTCGTCTCGGTTATCTCTCCTGGCTCTGTTTCGGCGTGAGGCGGCCTCGAGCCCTCGCGGGCCGACCTTGAACCTCAACTGTGGTTGCCTATATCGGATAAAACCAGCGATCGTTTAAATGAGTGCGACCACGAATCATTGGGATGCAATTTTTGCATATGAAATGTTTTGAATGCGAGATTTAATTGAAAATAAAGGTGGGGACGTTACCTTGGTGGTATGAGTGGCGGAAAAAGCTCCTACCGGATGGGTTCGGGTCCCGACGTTTGTGACGAGTTGGAAAAAACACGCATAAAATTGCCATTCTTTGTTTTGTGTCTCGGTGAAGATCCGAGCTGTTCAATTAACACAGGCAACCTGGTTCTTTAAGGCGGACCCCTTGATCCCTTCTTTGAGAAAGGCGGATGTCGAAACCCGAGACGCGAGAGGCGTTTGAGCATGATTTTTCCGGTGAATAGAAACATTGTAGCTATCGGGCGTAGGGTTTGCTAGTTCGTCCAGGTTTTACTCAAAGCTTTGTGCATGTATGTCGCCCCTTAGTTTCAAGCGTCACGGAGGGTCGGGTGAAGAGGATGTCTGGATTGGTAGTCATCCTCGACACCCCGAAAGTGATGCTCGCGTCCACCGCTTTTCGCCGGGGTCGGAATCTTCTTGAACAAATTCTAACGCATAAAAAGTGAAAGATGAGAGGCTTATCTTTCTTTGGTCGTTCGTTAAATCGTGTCTTACGGCGAGCAATCGACCAGAGAAAACTGAAGGGTCCCGTCATCGGGTCGTCCGTGGTCCCGCATGGGAAGGCGAAAAATTTATGCGCCTATCTGGGTGCCTTTAATCGCCAGCGTCCGGGCGGGTCGATGGCGAGCCATACCCAGCAAAGGCTCGGTTGACCAAAGAGGGACGCTTCGTGAGCGGGGTTCGTCCCATCACTTCAAAAGTCCCCTCGGATATCAATCAGCATTGATTGCGTATTAAAAAAGGGGAAGGGAGAGGGTTTTCGTCCGACCTTTCGCCTTTCCTTAATTCTTCGCCTCCTCTTTAAATAGGGAGGGGAGAGGAGTTCTCACCCACCTCCCTTACGCCTCCCGAGCCGCTATCTCTCCTTCTTCTTCCTTTCCGCCAAACGCGTCCGTGCGTCGTGGTGGTTCCTGAGTGAGGCAGAGTAATGCCAGAGAGAGATAGAGAACTTACAAACTTGCTCGTGATTCTGGTGCGTGATGTCGAGCCGGAGGTTATCCAGGCGTAGATGAGATGGTGCGCGTGGCCCTTGCTTTGAGGAGTCGCCTGCTTGGCGAAGGAAAGGAGGCGTCGGTGGGCGTCGACGTCGTTGATCGCGCTTGCGTCGTTGTCATACCCCCCTTGGCGGGGCGTTTCACGCCCATATGCCGTTATCGGGGTTATGGGCGGGGATGATGGCGTAGTCTTGAGCGTCATGGCGGTGGCGTCGCTGCCGGTCGCGGTGACGACGATATGGCGTAGTCCCCTGACGTTCGGCGGAGGCGTCGTTGCGGGTCGCGCGGTACGACGACGATGGCGTGGTCCCGGACGTTCAAATGAGTCGTCGTAGATGGTGGCGCCTTCGAGATCCAAATGAAGATGTCGCCGACGGAGAGCATGGCACGGCGACCGTAGTAGACGAGCTGGCCCGTACATGCCACGGGCGTCGCCGATGGAGAGCGTGGCACGGTGACCGCGATGAAACGACTGGCCGTGTACCACGCCGGACGTCGCCGATGGAGGGCGTGGCGCGGCACCGCAAAGAACACTTGTGGTAGAGCGGAGCCGAGGCGTAATGAAATAACGTTGTGGGAAGCCCCAAACAGTCCTCGGAGTATATTGTTACTTTTTTGTAATGACATCGCTTTGTAAGTGGTGAATTTGTGCAAAAAATGAACAAAATTGCATCCTTGGCTTATGGCAAGTCATTTTAACGCTTTCCAACCCTTCACATGGTCTAAGTCATAGGAAACTAGGAACGTGGGCGAACTAATTCTGATTGAACTGGTGAGCAAAGAGGTTGCAGCCGTTGGGGCGTGGGTGCCTTGCAGTCCTACCAGTTGTATTCAGAATTGGTTCCCAAGATCTTAGCCCTCGAGACTCGTTTTACGGCGCTAAAATGGAAAACTTAGAAAATGTTTGCAAGTATAACAGAGGATTTTTACAAAGCGTAATAAGTAATACTTGTATTACACATGACATATGTTACGATCATATGCCAGCCCCCGAGTGAGGTCTGACCCCTCGCGATTTGCAGGGGTCGGTAGTCACTAAGGATCGGGGTTCTGTTAAGACAAAAACTGATAAGGAAAAGTGTAAGCTTATTTTAAGGATAGAAACAGCGTAGTCTGCTCAATGTTCCGGTGTTGGTGAAGACCTCGCCTTTGATGGTTTTCAACGGTAGGCGCTGGGGCGAAGTATTCATGACGATGTAGGGCCCTTCCTGTATGGGAGAGTTTGTGGCGATCCTTGTTGCTCTGCACAAGGCGGAGGACGAGGTCTCCGACGTTGAAGGCTCGACCTTTGCACCCGTCGGGCTGTGGTACCGCCAGAACGCTTTGCTCGGTACTTATTTGAACAGAGGAGGGCGATGTCGCGGGCCTCATCCAGCCTGGTCCATGGCGTCTTGGTGAGATGCCTCGGCTCCCTGCTCATCATATGCTCGATTCTTGGTGCTCCATAGTCGAGGTCCGTCTGAGAACGCGCCCTGAGCCATAGATCATGAAAAAGGTGTTAAGGCCCCGACCAAGTATTTATGCATAAGGCGCATTCCTTGTATAGGTGCTTGGCGGGAAGGCGTGGTTTGGGCATGGCCCTCGAGCATTTTCTCGAAGTGGTTCGGAGTGCCTCTCCGCGGGCTTCCGCCACCTTCTGCGGTCGGCGGCGACCATGAGTAAGTTGTCGCGCCGTTGCTTCTTATTTTTCCTTTGGCGGGGCGGTTGGAGGCGCCTTATTTGGCGCCCTCGTCCCGCCTTGTTTTTCCATCGATGACGATCAAAGATGGCCCCGAACGCCTCTTCTCTAGAGGCGTGACTAGTGGCGATGTCCGGGGAGTTCCTTGGTAGTTCATGGGCCCCTGCGTCCCAACTTGTGGACCCGAGGATTCGCAGTCGTTCCGGACGAAAAGGCTCCTATTACGTCGGCGTCGGCGTTCGGGAGCTCATTGCCTTTGTCGGGAAAAGCGCCGGATGTACCCGCGGAGGTTTCACCGGCTTTTCGACGGCGGTTCTTGAGGTCCCATGGGTTTCTAGGGCGTTTATACGTGCCACGAAATTACCCACGAAGATCTCGGTCGAGATCCGCCCAACTCGAATAGTATTGGATGGTAGGTGCTCCAAACCACGCTTTCGTCTTTGAGTCGGCCAGAAACGGCCGGGAGATTGCGAATAATGAAATTATCATCGCTAGCACCACCGGCCTGACATGCAAGCCGATAGTCTTCGAGCCAAAGCCCGGGGTTTGTTTCGCCAGAATATTTAGGAATGTTCGTAGGTGGTCGATACCTTAGAGGGAACGCAGCGTTGAGGATGTGCCGCCAAAGGCCACGAGGGCTGGCGGGGACGGGGCTCGGCTTCGGTCCTCGTTGTTTCGTCGTAGCGCCCGCCACGTCGGGGATGATAGCCGCGGCCTTTTTTCTCCTCGTCACCGTGGGCACGCGTCTCCGGCGTCGATGATGCTACGTGCGTCGCCGCGCCACGGCCGAGGCGTTGATGTCTGAGGACGACGGAGGGCTGCCGCCCGGCCGGCGGTGTTTGGGTGTACTGGATCGTCCTTGGTGGGATGCACGAAGGTGCGCGTTAGCTGATGTCGGGTTCGCGTCGTCGAGACAACGAACTTTCGCTTTCTTCTTGCGGCTGCCTTTTCGAGAACGTCACGAATCTCCGGATAAGCGCGTCGATCCTCGGACGTCGTGGCCTCCGGGAGACCATGCGGCAAAGAAGGCGGTCGCTGCGGCGATATTCGCGGGCTTGAGCAAAGTGAGGAAAGGCCCCATCGTCGGTGAGGATCCTTTGATGTACGGTGCGGTCGGGGCGCGCGCCGCGCCGCCCGCCTTTGCGGCGTTCAATCTCGCGATTGATGTCCGCGTATTCCCATCTGAGCCCTTGCCCGGCCTCATCGATCTCTTGCCGACGAGCCCTTAGTTGCTCCATCCTCGGCGAGATGGGGCTGTCCTTCTTCCCGGATCTGCTTTGTCCGAGATTGTTCGTGGGGTGGCCTCTTCCTGGGCGCTTTCGGCGTGACCCTCGAAGTCTGCGTCATGTAGCATTCTCGGGAAGGTGGTGGCTCCCCTGCTGGAATCCGAGCCGGAGAGCGTCTGAGCTCCTCGTTGAGGAGCTCGTGAGAGGGTCTCCGTATCCTGCTCAATCGCCCCACGAACTCGATGTCCGTGGGTGGTTGAACCACCCGTAGCGCCAGAAGACGGCCAGTGGTTGCCGCAACGTTGCGGAGACCGAACGGAAACGCTGTCGGGGCGCTCCATACGGACCCTTCCGGACACATGGTGGCATTGTGAGAGGCTTCTTTGGGTGATGGGACTCCCGGGAGTTGCCGGTGGACCCTCAAGCTTTGAGGCAGGCCGAGGTTGATGGAAGGGGAGATGAGGCGGTGAGTGAGTCGCCGACTCTCCTTCTAGTGTGATGATGAAATCCGGTCGCCGAAAGCACGCGTGTGCGCCCGGGGCCCGTGATTGCGTGGGTGGTCATCCGAGACCTGGTTTGGAACGCATAAAGCCCCTACTGCGCGCATAACCGCCGGTGTTTCGTACAAGCACCGCAAGTGAATTTATAATGTCTGGCGTTAGGCTCGGATGGTGCGCTAAAGGACACAGATTTATATCTTTCGGGGTAAACGTCCCTACGTCCGGTTTATTCTTTGCTTGTGTTATTAGCACCGTAACGATCTGTAGTAAGGGATACAAAGCTGCCGAGAGAGGACCGGTCCCAAGTCTCGATCGAAGGATTGAGAGGTGGTCAAGAGCTTCGTCATTTGCTTGAATGTGTGTGAGTGCGTTCTATTGTTTTGTCCTCCTTTTTCTTCCGTCCCCTTTTGATGGAAGAAGCGCATCCCCTTTTATAGACGAAGGGGCCGGCTTTACAAGGGTAAGGGCTCCAGGACGCGTACTCTACTTAGTCTTGTGGCTCACGTCTACCTGGTCAGGTCCTCCACTCTGATGAGTGCGAAGGAAGATAAGTGTTTACAATGTTGTCGATGTCTCTGCAGGATGTCAGGTTAGTCACAGAATGCTACCCTGCGCAGGGTATGGGCTGCAGTACAGTGGTTTTGACTTATGAGCCTCCCCTAGCCTTGCTCCGCACGCCTTCTGGTTCTCATGAGTCCTCGTTGGGAGAATGCGGGGTCGGGGTCCGGTGTAACGCCGTGGTTAAGGCCTTCTGACTGGGAGGACCTGAGGGGTCGGGAAGCGGGCGCCGCTCCCTCGGGTCCACCGTGTGGTGACGGAATACCCATCGTTCGTGGAAATAGCAAATCCTTTCCTAGAGCATAGCGGTTGTCGTATATCTTCGTCGGGTTCCGTGTCCCAGAGCTGAAGGCGGCGCCTACAACTCTACAGGGTGAGGTGCACGCACCTGTAATACCTTTTGGGCTCTGCGGCGCCCGGAAGGGTCTAAAGCTTCAGCCCTGTCGTTCCCTGGCAGTCCTTTTCCTGCCAGGGCGCAGGGTATGGTCGTTGGAGCCATGGTTGACCCGAACGTCTTGTCTTGTCCTGTACCCATTATTATGAGGGATAGATATCGATCAGGACGAGGCTCGTTCTGGGCCGTCGGGTGAGGCTGACCCCGCCCCTCCGGGGTCGGGCGAGACGGAATCCATCCCTCAGCCCTCGGGCGAGACCGAGCCCGCCCTCAAGGCGTCGGGCGAGGCGGAGTTTATCCCTCGGCCCTCGGGCGAGACCGAGCCCGCCCTATAGGCGTCGGGCGAGACGGAGATTAGCCTTGAGCTTTTGGGGTGAGGCAGGGTTATCCTACAAAGGTGTCGGGTGGTGACCCCGCCCCTCCCGGTCAGGCGAGGCGGAATTCATCCTCGGCCCTCGGGCGAGACCGAGCCCGCCCTCAAGGCGTCGGGCGAGGCGGAACCGAACTCCTGTTACTCGAACAAGGGATGACATGGAGCCCTTATGCATCTAGAAGTTTTTCACGTTCGGTGGTCATCGGTTCCACCTTCTGGGGTACCCTGGTATTAGATCCCCGACACATACTGGCTTGGCCATGACTTAAGCTTGTGCTTAGCAAACCACCACTTGTGATTCTTTGGCCCGAGGAAAGCGGACAATCGCCGAGAGGGCTAAGCCGTGTATCTCTTATTGTCTCGATGGCATTATTGGATTTCCTGTGTCTCGTCGTCTTTTCGAGTATTGAGTGCTCTCTTGCCTTGCGTGTCGCTTCGCGGAGTAGCTGATGATCGGACCAAGAGAACACGGACAATGACAAGGACTGCGGAATGGAGTCAACAAAGGAGGAGGAGACCTCGCTAATGGAACGCCAACGAATGGAGAATTGTACCACTACTACCTCTACATCACAGGTGTCATGGCAGCACCCTCTTTTAGAGAATCCTATTAGGCATTGCATAATATCTAGAACTGCTAGCGTTTATAATTATTCCTTTGCTAGTACTTTGATGCATGCTACTACCTGAGCCATTATTACCCTGATGCAACCCACTCTACCACGTCACCCTGCTTTGCGCATTTGCTCGCTTATATATGCTTACTTGCCTGCTTACTTGCATATTACACCACTATACTTATTATCAACTCCACTTCGCATTATGTCGGGGATGTGATGCTGGTGGTGAACCCCCTAGGAATGGTTTGGCTATGGGTGCCGGACTTGGTGGTGTGCGAGCGTGCTGCATGTGTCTTGGGTGCGTGGAGAGTGAGGGTTGTGTCGACCAAGCTGGAATAACGATGAGCACAGGCGAGCCTTGCCATATGGTGCTACACAGGCACTTGGATATGGAATACACCTGCGGGTAAATGGTAATTGGAGGTGGCCTTGGGTGTGAACCTCGGAGAGGTGGAGCCAGGTGGAGGTGTCTTTGTGGTGGCACGTAAAATGGAAACCCCGATGAAGACATTACGCTTGGTCATCCCTAAGGACTTACTAGTACTCAGATTCACCGGGAATCCTTTACATCCCACTCGCCCTATATGGTGCGGGACGGTTGGACTACTTGGTAGAGCGATGCCACTACTGCTAGGCGAACGTGTGCATGGAGGTACGGGGCACGCGGTTTTCCCCCACACCCTTCCGAGACTTCAGGAGGCCTTGTGGACCTAGCTCTTGACATCCGGTGGGCCCCGGCTCTGTCTATGACTCACAGTATCAGCCATCCCAGACTAGACTTGGGATGTTCCAGGTTGAGAGGTTGGGTGGCATCGTTCTAGGATAGCAAGCGACCGGAATCTACTTAGACGGGGCACCGTCGAGGATGGCTATCTTGTGGGTATGTAAAACCTCTGCAGTGTGTATGGTTGATCGATCGATACATATGCTGACTTGTCGGCTATGGACCTTTCCTGGGTTTCGCTTAAACTAGATAGGAGATGAGTCTTGTTCTCCCTCTAGGGTTTGGGGTATTTTCCGGTCGTGAGCCTTGGGGGCTGCGGACCGTTGAGACAAGGCTGAGAGGGAGTTGGCCTGTCGACCTGAGTGTGTGAGATGAGATTAGGTGTGGTGGTGTGGAGAAGGTTTGGGATGGATGGTTGGTGGATGGATATGGATGGTGTGGTGGTGGATGTGTTAAAAAATTGGATATTATTATTATGATACAATTGTTATTTACTTCTCATGCGCTAAGAATGCAAACCACAGCCAAATATTAGGATCACCAGATCCCTTGTTTATCTTTTTCCACTAAAGCTTATCGGTGCTGACCATGGCCTGCACACATCTGGCCGTGTACAGATTTCCTGCTTCTCAGATATGCTGACTTTAGAAGGATTAGGAGGTCTCATGCCTACGCTCAAGTTTGGTTCGGAGATGGGATCTACGCTGCACTACGCCAACTCTGATGATGACCCATGAAGGAGGAGCCTTCACTCGATAGTCTTCTGCTAGACTAACCCTACAATAGGTGTGTTCCCTAGTGATGTAATATCTTGTATTCTTGTAATCTTACGATGTATGACTGTGATATCGACTGATATATAATAATATGATGGAATCAACTATTTGTTTCATCATATTATAATTCATTCTGTGGATTTTCCCTTCGCGGAAAATTGAGGATGTTTCACCCGGTGTACCTCGGAACTTGATCGAGCACTCCTTAAATGTCGATGGCAAGGCCAAACCCATCAAACAGAAGCTACGACGGTTCGCTCGCGACAAAAAGGAGGCTATTAGGGTAGAAGTTACATAGCTTTTAGCAGCCGAATTTATCAAAGAAGTATATAATCTAGAGTGGTTAGCCAACCCGATTCTTGTACACAAAAAGAATAATGAATGGAGAATGTGCGTTGATTATACTGATCTCAACAAACACTGCCCTGAAGACCCCTTCGACTTACCTCGCATAGATGAGGTCATAGATTCAATCGCCGGTTGCGAGCTACTTTCCTTTCTCGATTGCAACTCTGGTTATCACCAGATCGCTCTCAAAAAGGACGACCAGATCAAGACATCCTTCATCACGCCCTTCGGCGCCTACTGCTACACGACCATGTCGTTCAGGCTCAAGAACGCTGGGGCTACCTACCAACGCGCCATACAGGCCTGCCTCAAAGACGAGATAAAAGACGACCTTGTCGAGGCTTATGTTGACGATGTAGTCATTAATACCAAGGAAGCATACACCCTTGTTGACAACCTGGAGCATACCTTTGCAGCCCTTAACACATTCCAATGGAAATTAAACCCAAATAAGTGCATCTTTGGTGTCCCATTTGGTATACTGCTCGGCAACGTCGTCAGTCACGATGGCATATGCCCTAACCCAGAGAAGGTAAAAGCTATCTTAGACATTAAGTCGCCCAAAAAGGTGAAGGATGTTCAGAAGCTTACCGGATGCATGGCTGCCCTCAGTCGTTTTATATCAAGATTAGGCAAAAAAGGACTTCCGTTTTTCAAGCTACTCAAAGCATCCAAGAAGTTTGAGTGGTGGGAGGAAGCAGACGCTGCCTTTACATAGCTGAAACAATTCCTTACATCACCTCCGGTCCTCACTGCTCCTAGAGAAGACGAAACCCTCTTGCTTTACATTGCGGCAACTAATCGAGTGGTCTCCACTGCCATGGTGGTCGAGCGCGACGAGCCCGGCCACATATACAAGGTACAGTGACCAATCTATTTCATCAGTGAGGTACTCAATGAATCCAACACCAGGTACCCATAGATTCAGAAGCTGATCGACGCCATACTGATTACATCCCGAAAGTTGAAACACTACTTCGATGGATATCGTGTGGTGGTCATGACCGAGTACCCTCTAGGAGACATCATTCGCAACAAGGATGTGAACGGGCGCATCATCAAATGGGTAATGGAGTTATGCTCTTTCTCCTTATAATTTGCAAGCCATACTACAATCAAGTCTCAGGCACTTGTTGATTTTATCGTCGAGTGGACAGACTTAAGCACGCCGGCCTCTCAGGGGCCCGCGGAGTATTGGAATATATACTTCGATGGCTCTCTCAACATCAACGACGCAGGAGCAAGAGTCCTTTTCGTATCACCATCCAAGGAGCAGCTCCGATATGTCCTCAGGATTTACTTCCCGGCGTCTAATAACGCCGCCGAGTACGAAGCATGCCTACACGGTCTGCGCATCGCGGCCGAGCTCGGTGTCAAACATCTCTATGTCATCAACCAACTCAACAAGGACTGGGATACGACCAACAAAAAGATGGACGCATACTACAAAGCGATCAGAAAGCTGGAAGGTAAGTTCTATGGCATCGAGTACACACATATGGTCCGGGCCAAAAATACAGCAGCAGATGCACTGTCAAAGTTAGGATCGTCCCGAGCCAAAGTCCCACATGGTGTATTTGTTCAAGATCTGCTCACGCCCTCCATCAAAGAAGAAGATCCCACGGTCGACAAGCTTCCAGACCAGCTATTGGTGGCTATGGTTCCAGCGTCAAGCACCACCAAACCACCTCCGACCACTAAGGAGCCTGACTGGAGAGTACCTTTCAACAAGTACCTGATAGATGGTAGCGGTTACACCGATTGGACAGAAAACGGACGCCTGATGCGTCGTAGTAAGCAGTATCTGCTCATCGATGGCAAATTGTGGCGCAAGAACACGAAGGAGGAAATCTTGATGAAGTGTATAACCCAGGAGGATGGTGAACGTCTCCTAGACAAAATCCACTCCGGCTCCTGTGGTAACCACGCGGCCTCGAGAACGCTGGTTGGCAAGGCTTTCCGAGCAATGTTTTATTGGCCATCAGCTGTAGCCGATGTAGAGAAGCTAGTCCACTATTGTGAAGGTTGTTAGTTCTTCGCCAAGAGAATCCACATACCAGCACACGAGATTCAGACTATACCAGCCACTTGGCCCTTCGCATGCTGGGGACTGGATATGATCGGCCCTTTCAAACCGCCCCCTGGGAAATTTACATGCGTCTTTGTGCTGATCGACAAATTCTCCAAGTGGATAGAGTGCATGCCTCTGGTCATGGCATCTTCAGAAAAGGATGTCGCGTTCCTTGACCAGGTCATCCATCGCTTCGGCATACCCAACAACATCATCACCGATCTGGGTACTCAGTTCACCGGGAATGTTTTTTGGGACTTCTGCGATGAAAGGAGCATAGTAGTAAAATACGTCTCGGTGGCACACCCTAGAGCTAATGGACAGGTCGAGCGGGCAAATGGTATGATCCTAGACATACTTAAGAAGAGGATGTATAGAGAGAATGACAAAGCTCCTGGAAGATGGCTCAAAGAGTTACCGGCCGTGGTCTATGGTCTCCGAACCCAGCCCAGTCGCAATATCGGTGTATCACCATACTTTATGGTTTATGGCGCTGAGGCAGTACTTCTAGCAGATATAGCCTTCAGATCAGCACGGGTAGAGAACTTCAACGAAGACAAGGCCAATGAAGTGCGGGAGCTAGAAGTGAATAGTGCAGAAGAGAAGCGGCTCGACTCTTGCGTACGTACAGCCAAATACCTTGCTGTTTTGCGTAGGTACTACAACAAGAACATCAAGGAGCGGTTCTTCGTGGTCGGGGACCTAGTCCTGAAGTGGAAGACGAATCAGGCAGGTCTCCACAAACTCGCAACTCCATGGGAAGGACCCTTCATGATCAAGGAGGTTACACACCCTACATCTTACAGGTTAGCTCGCCTAGATGGCACAGACGTACCCAATTCCTGGCACATCGACAAGCTTAGGCGTTTCTATGCTTAGCTACTAAGATATGTACCCTTCTTGTACTATTGATTTATTTCAATAAAGCTATTATGATTTCTTCGACCACTCTAATGTGTCATTTCGAAGTCTATTGTTATTCTAACTCTACCAGTTAAAACTGACCACCATTCCTTCTCGGGTTTTCGGAGCAGGCCCAATCTCCGGTTCCTCCCAACGTGTGCATGGGATCCGCTCTCTACGCTACAGTTGATCGGCAGGTGCTCTCTGGTTTGACTTGTGTGTTTCTACATGTGCACAAGCTACGCACCTCACACTCCGACTACAAGACAAACCAGGGCCATACAAACCTTTCAGGATGACATGTCGACTAAACTGATACAACTAAACAGAACGCCAACATGTTCTAACTTAGTTACATCAACACGATGTCCAAGCTTAAACATGCTTTCTACAAAACAAACAAGCTTATGTTGATACACAGTTACGTTATTACAAGCTTGCCTGAAAAGGTCCAAGTTTACAATAACCCAACTACATCTTCTTCTACAGCTATAGCCTACACTATTGGCTGGTCAGGGCACGCGGCACTTGCTGCTCGCTAGGCCTAGCATCATGCAAGGGTCTCGAGGACTCTGGCATTGATCGAGCTGAAGAAGATGGCCCCGCCGATGCCTGGCTGGTCGAGACTGCAGGCTTCGCCGGTTGGCTTGAAAATGATTGCGCTCCCAGCTAACTTGTTGACGGCGTTCCTTGTACGGGTGGTGTCGCACCTACACATAGGTTAATATCGCCAATTATTTTCACCGACAAGTCCAGCTGGGTCACCCGTAGCTCCTCGGCCTTGTCTGGATTTACCTCCTTCGGGTATCCAGCCTCCAGGAGCTTGAGATCGATTAGGGGATAGTGAGCACGTACCATGCTTAGCAAATGTGCGCCTGCGTACTCTCCTGCCTCCTTCAGGAACTCCTGGAACCATCCCCACGCCTTTTGGCACCTCTCGATCAATCCTAGCTGCGGTGTCCTTGGCACATCTTCTGCTAGCGCTGGATCGATGAGGTTAAGGACCGGCAAAATGCCCTTTGCCACCTCCTGGCACCGGCTTTTCCAGGTGTCACGGTACTTGGTGATCTCTTGGCATTGCGCCTTCCAGTCATCACGGTCTTTCATCATGGCCTCTAGATGCTTCTTCGCATTGATTTTTATAACTGCAAACCGCACATGCTGTTAAGACGCTATATTACGCCAAACTATGGTAGGCAACAAAAATGAGCAAAGGGGGTTTGGAAAACTTACCTTTCAGCTCCTTTGTCATCTTGGTCGTGTGGTCCCGGAACTGCGACTGGTCTTGCGCTAGTTTTCTGTTGTCCTCTTTCAGGCGATCACACTCCACGACCGCACGACTGTTCTCTCGAGACGGACCACTTTGGCTTCTAAGCCTACACTACAGTTGTTACTACCAACAACGCAACAGCACTTGTCAATAGTCGTTGTGATAAAATGGCTACTTACTTGTTCTTTCCCGCTCTTTATTACTGAGCTGGATGACCAGGTTCTGGTTCTGGGTCTCTTGCACCGTCTTTCCATGATTGGCGGCTTCGAGTCACTGGTCGCAGCGTTCCACCTCTGCCGTCAGCTCCTTGTTGCTTGCAGCGATCCCCTCGATCTGGTCGAAGCATTTCTTGTGGTACCTTACGGTCTTCGTTAAGTCCTGTGTGCAGATAGCTAAGACAGCTACGACTAGACAGCAAGATCAGGGGGTGAAGCGAAGCTTACCTGCACCTCCGTAACCAGCCGTTTTGCCGCCCGTTCAACTTTCTTGGTTTCTTTGACCTCCGGGATTTCCTCATGGATAGCCCATTGGTCGTTCCGCCAACACGACACATACATATGTTGTCGCTTGTCCTGCGGATGGCCTAGGACCTCCTCCACTTCATCCTCTTTGGGCTCTTCTTCGGGTCTCGGTGCTGGTCCGGCGTCAGCAGCTTCTGCGATCACCAAAGCCTTCCCACGGGTTTCAGCGTCGGTGAATATGGGTTGTGCTCTCACCTTCGGTTGTTGCTCCTCGGTCTGCTCCATCACCCTCGATGCTGAGGTGTTGCCCTCAGTAGGTCTAGCGCTCGGAGCACTCATGCCCGGCTCAGTTGGTCCCTCGACCACCTGCTCGGGGATTGTTAGCTGACTGCTCCCTTGCTGAGGCCCTGACGGATCTTCTGCTATGGCTTCCTCGGTGCCCGGCTGCTGGGCAGTCTGCTCTGAACTTATTGGCGGCGTCACGCAACTTCTAGCTAGCTGGTCTAGACTTTCTATGGACGCCAAACTAGTACATCCAAGAAAAGTTTAGAAGGCAACCATATTCAATGCAAATTGCTAACTTATAGTAAGGTTACAAATACTTACATGTTAGAAGCGCGGAATGATGTGGCGAAGGCGCGTCTCTTTAGCCACACTTGCTCCATGTGCTGTGCGGGTGACTCCTGGTCTCCCTCTACATCCAGCACTGTCGCTGGGCCTTGGTGCTCGACCCCTCCACCGCTTGTCCTTTGCGTTGTAGTGGTCGGTGGTGTGCTCGGTCGGGTTGTCGCTTCCGTCGCTGGTCGCGTTCCTTGCCCAGGTACTCCCGAGGTCGACTCGGCTGCATCCTTCACCGACGTCGATGATGTGGGTTCCATAGGCGCAGATGAGACACCGTGCCCCATCGACTCCAGTTGTTTCCTCCTCTTTCAAGGGACAAGTCGAAAGGTGCCTGCATCCTCTCCCTCCTCTGCATCATCGTCCGACCAAGCAAAAATCGCTTGTCGACGTTTGCTCGCCAGTCTCTCCTCCGGCCTTCCTTGGGCTCTTTAATATTTAGCGCCCCCCCTCGGTGAGCAGGGAGGTTGCTGATCTTTTCTTCGACTGTTTGGGGGTAGCCGGCCGCTTACCAGCGGCTAGGGTCGCTGCCTCCTCTCCAGCCCCGAGCACCGCCCAGTCGACGTCCTTGTCCTCGATATCGATGTTGGTCTGGGTGGTGGGACCACCTCCTTGTGGCCACTCCACTCCAGGGGGTGGCGACACAAACACTGTCGCTCTATCCCGACCATTGACATGGGTAACAAAAATGAGTGCACACAGTAAGTTTCCATTTTTCCTACCACAATATAAAACTACGGGTACAGGGCAAGATGAGTTACCTTTGGGGGAGGTCGGGCAAGCTTGAAAGTGTGCTCGATGTCGCTCAATCTGGCATAATTTGGATCAGCTAAGTTAAATAGCTCTCCAATTCTAGCTTTGATTTCGATTTTGTCAAGCGCCCCCTGCCTCGTCCTCGTCGGGTCCGCGCTACCTTGATATTCATAGCCAGGATGTACTCTCCTCTGGCAGGGCTGGATCCGTCGGCTGATGAAACTCCCGACCACGCTCGGACCATCCAGTTTTTTCCATGGGATCATTCCAATATTTCTAGAATCTGTTCTAGGTGCTCAGGCTTCTCTGACCAGCTTGTCCTCTTCTCCAGAATGTACCCCACGTCGCACAGTGTGATCGTGTTCGGCTCTTCGCGAATGTAGAACCATTTCTTGTACCAGTCGTCAAGCGACGTATTCCATGGGCAGTGCAGGTACTAGGCTTTCATGCCATCACGGAGGTTGAGGTACACACCCCCGGCTATCTTCGAACCGCCGCTTCCTTTCCAGAAAAGATGGCGGAAAAAATCGAAATGGGGCTGGAAGCCGCCATATGCTTCGCAAAGATGTATGAAAGTGGCAACAAGGAGGATCGAGTTGGGATGCAGATTGCAAATCCCAATCTTGTAGTAAAGATAGAGCCCCTGAAGAAAAGGATGTACCGGAACCCCAAATCCCCATTTCAAGAAGTCTTCGAACACCACGATCTCACCTGGTTGTGGATCGGGGTACACCTCGCCCTCTGGCGCATGCCATCCTGCGAGCTCCTTGTTGTGGAGTACCCCCATGGTGACAAGGTCTTCAATGGTCTGCTCATTACTTTTTGATTTCCACCATTCCTTTGCCATGACCCCTGCTTTCTTCTGCGCATCACTTTTTGCCATGACTCTGGCCTTGGTGGTGAACGGGAAAATGGCGGCGGATTGATTGGTGGCGATTTCGGATGTATTAGGGTTTGCGAGAGCAAGAAGAAAGCTGCGGTTGCGAATGGCCATGGGGTTCAGTAAATAGTAACATACCTATCCTATACTATATTTAACCCAAGAGTTATGCTATTTCGTCTGCCTAGGATTCTTGGGAGACGTGCGCACGCGCTGCAGACGGTTGATTTCAAAGCCTCGAGATATACGCCAATATATGCGCCTCTTCATTGCTAGTGTGGGAGGGCCCATGCTGATGCACTTACTGACAGGTGCCATGCAACTGTTTGCTTGACAAGACAAAAAGACAGTATGATGTGTTATACCCATCAACTTTTTTGATCAAACGTGTCAGATTGGACTTGACAGAACAAGTAAGTAAATAAATATATAAAATAATAGTACAAGTGATATATGGTTTTTTGCCACACTTTTTGTGCTTGGGGATTGTCCCGACCACCCCCGTGCTCGGGGACTGTCATGACTATCCTTGTGCTCGGGGACTATCGCGACTATTCTTGTGCTCAGGGACTGTCCAGACCACCATCGTGCTCGGGAACTGTCCAGACCACTCTCGTGCTCGGGGACTGCCTCCACCACTCTCTAACTACAGCTCGGGGACTTCATCGCTCGCTCCTTGACTTGTGCTCGGGGACTGCCTCGACCACTCTCCGATCACTGCTTGGGGACTTCACGTCTCGACTACATGCGATTGGCGACTCGCATACAATTGGTTGGGATATTTTTTCTTCATTTGACCTTGCTACAAGGCTGATATCTCTCCTTCCAGCAAGCTTGGGGACTACATCGGTACGATGCACCTACCGGTGCATCTCGTATCGCTTGTACGACGATTAGATTTTCAACTTAATTAGGAATTCTTTTTAGACCCTAGCACCACGTGCCTGCGTCACCTACTACCAGGCTCGGGAACTAAGTGGGCACACTTCACCTGTGAATGTGTTTATTTTATCGACCCCTATGCTCTGACTGTTGGCCATAACTGCTATTGTACAAGGGTCACTTACATTTCTTTTTTGAAATACAAGTGGGCACACTTTATTAGGAAAGAAATCTTTTTCTTTTTTCTTTAGAGCACCATGCATTCTTCGAACAACCAGAGTCTTTGGCTATAATCATGGTCTGCTGCTCTCTGTTCTGACCAGAATACCGGCACATTTGCTTGGTCAATGTTTCAACCAGTTGGAGATGACATTGAGACGAATCGCATTAGCCGAAGGAGATTGAACGGCGTGTCACAGGATAATACATGGAGCTCGGGGACTAGCTGTGGGGGTATTAACCTCTATACCCTTACAGCTAGGATTGGGCTGGCCCAGACCAGAGGGTCTGGCCCACTAGAAGATGAGGCGCGGCCCGGCCAATTTGCTTGGAGTCCCACGCAAGGAATCAAGGCAGACTTGGAGATCAAGCAAGATCCTGGTCGGTTAGAATAGGAATCCTTATCCGGCCACCTATGGCAATTATAACTGGTTAGGATTAGTTTCCAGATCTGTAACCCTGCTCCCCAGACTATATAAGGCGGGCAGGGGACCCCTCTCAAAACATCTCTCATTGACATACAACAATACAATCAGACATAGGACGTAGGTATTACACCATCACGGCGGCCGAACCTGGATAAAACCTCATGTCTGTCTTGCGTCACCATCTTGTTTGTAGCTTGCGCATCTGTCTGCCGATAATCTACTACCTTGGGCATACCCCTAGGTAGACTGTCGACCATATTTCGTTGACATGTGCTCACTGAAATTTTTATAGCTTTAGAATAGACTAAGCATTAGGGTAGTTAAATGCTCTTTGTTTCAATATACATTAAATCATTAGTGGAAATAAAGATACATCCTTCATTTGTAAAGCTAGGTGTTTGTTAGTTGAACCCAACACTTTGCTTGATGAAGATGATAATTAGCTTAGTATCTTAGTCATTAGAGCTAGCTTAGTAGCTTAGTATGAGTATTCTTATTTTAAGAGTTGCTGTTGCATAAATGCTAAGCGTTGCATCATCATCGCATGCATGTAGAGAACGAGTTGGCGGAGATCATGACCACTGGCGATCACGAGTTTGAGGAGATCGTCGAGGAGTACGAGGAGGAGATCCTCGTGTAGAAGGAGGTCCCGAAGCTGCCACTGACTGACTCAGCTAACACCACGTCTACCCAAGGCAAGCCCCAGTGCATAACCCTTATTTTTGATAATGACGGAATATATATATCTGTGATGTGCATTTATGTTACAGGAATTTTATGGAAACCACCTGCATAAATATATATGTCCTATAAGTCCTACTAGTACATGTTCGAGTAGCTGCTATGCTTAGGTTTTGGTAGCATGAGTAACATGTCGTTACTCACAATAGGTTATTATAATTACTCTCATAATAAAAAGAGTGAAAGGAAAAATGGAGACAGGGCAAGGATATGGTATGGGTATTGGTGGGTGTAACAGGTTGTGTCCCATGGCTAATGGGACTTAGCTTGGTTACACTGTTTTCCCTATTTGTGTCGATTAAGGACAGTCCATTGCTGTGGATGGTAGTCAGGTCACAGACTTATTATCCTGAGCATATACTTGCTTATAGGAGCAAGAAGGCACGTTATGCTCTTGTCGTGGGTTTTGGCTCTTTCCGAAATAACTGATTAGAGGCGGGGATAGGTGGAGGTCTAAGCACCATACCGAGACCGGGTCTCAAGTGTGGGGGCTTGGAGTCTAAGTTTGGACCAGGACCTAGACCCCGTGATAGGAGTGTTATGGGTTCATCTTGTTTATGCCTAGGGTACAAACAGGGCATGTGTTTTAGGGTACCCAGCTGGGATACATTGGTTCATGAATCACTGTGAGACGGTACGACTTTGCTATGGTCTAGCACTGTAGTAATAACTAGAAGATGAAAGATGGTGAAATGGTTCTGATTGCTCAACCCTTGCTTGGAAGTAGAACATGTGCTTACCTAGAATGGTTAGCTAATGAAGTAATCATGACTGCTAATAAAACTTAACTATAAGGATGAACTTTCAGTAATGCTTTTCACAAATGAAAAGAAAACAGCAAACCCATATTGCCTATCATATCCTTAGAGTCGAGAAACTATTCCCGCTAGTCGGATAAGTCTTGCGAGTACATTGTATACTCAGGGTTTATTTTACCCCTGTTATAGGTGCAGCTTGAGGAGTAGCTCTTGTGTGGAGGATTCTTCTAGTGGGCACAGACGGATCCTTATATCATTTCCGCTAGATATTTATTTGTATTCCACTATTTAATTATTATACTATGAACTCTAGTATTGTAATAAATAATTTTCAAGAACACTTGTTGTATGAAATGGACTAAGTATTGTAAGCTTGTACTCACTATTGGATTCTATATGTAAAAAGTGGATTGTTTTGAGTTCTCCCTTAGGGTGTGCTCGACGAAACTGTCCGATGTAGCTAACTTTTGGGGTGCTTAGTGTCTAGTGGAGGTCGATTAGTCGATGCAGCCCTTTTTACTGAAGAACTCGCCGAGATCTACAGTACTCCTACTCCTAATGCGATGACGAAAGCTGGAAAGATTGTATCGATTGAATGTTCGTCCCCTTTTACAATAACCAGGGTTTAATATTTATACCCAGAACCTAAACATGAATCCTACTCAAATACGACTCATTACAATTCTTGGAATAAAAGAAAACTTCCTAACTTAATAATAAATTGGACCCCAATTTTTCTTATTCGTAGAGTCCGACACAACTCCCTGGCGCCACTCAAGTATAGCCCATTGACGTCGTCTACTGACGCCATCTATAAAATAGCCGATCCTGACATTACATCTCAATCAGTTGATACCAATTCTCATCCAATCAATTACTTGATATCACAATCTTGGAAGCTTTGAGTTCCCACGTTCTTCTTCCCAAATTTTGGTGTAAACATATGGCCCCCAATTTTGGGATCAAATGATTTTATTCCAAAATTCCTATTCATCTGTTCCCTGTGTTGCAACCGCTCATTCCAAAATAAATGCATGGCTACTGACTTCTCAAGCTAAGGTCTATATAATACCCAAACAATATCATTTCCAATTCACTCGGCCTGCTTACTTTCCCCTTCTTTCTCAAACAAACTTCAACAGCCAAAGCCTTAACCCTAGCAAATCCTCTGATCTACCAAGTTACTGTTCAAGTAACCTTCCTTAGATTCAGATCCATTTTAGCTATAATGGCAACCAGTGATCACGTTCTCGAGGTATGCCTTCAAACTTTTGCCGTTCAAGTGTTAGCCGCTACTCTGTATTTTCGTTTTTCTTAAATTCATCCCAATTGGTTTCTAGAAAATGAGGAACAAAATTCTGATTCCATCAGCTATTGTTCCTAATGTCTATTATCTTGGACCCATGAGTGACCCTAATCCATCTGATTTCATCAATCAAGAAACCAACCGAATCCCCTTCAAACAATCTATAATAGATTTATCTTCTTGGAATACCAAAACTCCCTTTAGAAACTGACCCAAAATGCCTAAGGGATGAAGGGATTGATTATGTAGGGTATCAGAGAAAAAGGCCAGAGATTGGGAAATTTATGACTTGAATCAATGCCTGACACTCACTGTCTGGAATGGAGAGAAATGACTCACTTCTGATTTCTGTATCTTACTTTTGGTCCAACACTTTAAATGCTTTTGTTTTTTGTCATGGTCCAATTACCATCACTTTGGCCGATATTTACATGTTGATCGGCCTTAGAATAACAGGATCAATGCAACCCTATGATTTCTTAAGTGTTGGGTCCAGGAGATTAGCCAAAATATCATACTACACAGGATCAGTAAGCTATATTCTGAACCATATTGGAGATGGATCGATTGTCGATGAAAGAGAGCATGTAGCTTTCCTGAACATATGGCTGGAAAAATTCATCTTCTATGGGACATCTTGCGGGCCAACTTATAATCATAAATATATGGCAGAACGTCTAGCAGCCGACAATGAAATCCCCCTCGAAAAATATCTGTTGGGGTCTACTTATCACCTGATGCACCCGATCTTAGGAATCTGAGCTTCCCTACTTCCAACTTTACTGAAGATTACAAAGGAAAAGAAGGAAGAACTCGATACTGTATGAACTATGGTGAAGCTGCTTCAGCCATAACAATTGTTGTTGATGTAGGCCACCTTTTCAAGAAAAAATTAAAGGGTTTGATGCAAACATCTTGACTTGGCTGCCTTATGATGAGGATGAAGACAATGAACTAGTTCTGCCAGTCAAATTTCGGTTTGAATCAGGTTGCTCAGATGAAATAGCTACTATAATTTTTAGTTGTATTATCAAACCCTGTGTATTGCCAGCCAAATTTTGCCATGGCCGTGGCAAAATGGCTACTAGTTCTTTTCTCCTAGATAACCTTCCGACTTATGAATTGTATAATCCTTCTTTTGTGGCCTGTCAACTCGACCTTGGTCAACTACCTCCTCGGCTATTCTTTAGGAACACTCTGAAGCCAAGAGAAGGTATCAGTGAGATGATAGAAGCTTCTAGAGTTTTTCAACTAGGACCAGACCTTCCTTCTTTTTGCCCGCATGAATGGACAAGAGCTACCTTCTCAAATTTGTTTGATTCCTAGTGGCAAGAATGGCACTCTCACCTCTTCTACAGTCCAATCCATCCCAACTATTTAACCCTAGATGAAGAATTTGCTTCTGATAGTGAGGTAATTTACTACTTTTTTCCTTTCAGAAAGATTATCCAACAAATTCTCCTATCAATTCATCTAACAAATTCTTTTGTAGGATACTAAATTTGATCCGCTAAGCGTGGACAAGAAAGGGCATCCCATAGAATATTATCCACCATATCCAGCCTCAAGAATGGGATCAACTGCATCCACTCTAAAAAAAGTTGATGAAAACCCCAGATACCCCCAACAATACTCATATATCAGTCTTCCAAACGCAAGACAACCCAAGGTGTAACTCAAAAAACCACCACTAGAAAGAGACTTTGCAGAACAAAATCATCAATTGCTTAGGTAGCTTAACTTATCTTCCCTCTTAAGATGATATCCAACTTTTAATTCAATTTCTTTCTTGGGGTCATCAACCATTGCATCTCAATCTGCCTTGGGTGTCGAATTGTT
This sequence comes from Miscanthus lutarioriparius, assembly GCA_904845875.1. Lineage (NCBI taxonomy): Eukaryota > Viridiplantae > Streptophyta > Magnoliopsida > Poales > Poaceae > Miscanthus > Miscanthus lutarioriparius. Next base: position 10,989,822 of record CAJGYO010000007.1, on the reverse strand, counting down.
CTCCTAGACATTTGAATCGGCGTCTACCAACCTCTCATCGGCTAATCCTACCAAGGAGCCGATTACAACTGAAATAACCAATGCTTCTGATAGACCCAAAATAGCAGAAGATAAGAACATCTCTACTTCACCTCCTAATGCTACCAAGGTATCTCTTCAACCCTTTTTATCTTATGTAATCCTCACTCTTCTCTAATCATTCTCCTTTATCAGACATCACCTGAGAAAACATCTACACAAGAGCAAAGGTCTAACATCCAAACAGTTGAAGATGATCCTATTGATGATGATACCCAAACTATTGATCCTCCAATTCAGCAAACAGTCGATGGTAAGAAATTCATATGCTCATTCTTCTCGTTCTATAACAAATATAACCGAAAAACTTCTTGATGCCTACAGACACTAGCATCAAAAGTCTAGAGCCGATTCAACCAAATGTTGAAAAAAATGTTGGCACCTCATCGGCTATTCCTTCTCCTTAGCCAGAGCTTCTTCCAGAAAATGTACTGTGTCCTCCTCACCATTCATCTCATTATCAACTTATTTGTCATTTCTAATAAGATTCCTTTTGTTCACATGTAGACACTTAATTCTCTAGCTCTGAGCTACTCCTTGAACTTTGAAGAATACATAGATGAAAGTGTGATTAGCTCATCAGCCATTTCTTTCCAAGAGACTTTATCAGATGAGACCAAAAATCGGCTAAAACAAATGCTTCCAATACTCGAGGGAAATATAGCTGATTTGGTCCAGGATACAAACCCAATGAGAAGAATCTTCTTGGCCATCAAGGATAATTTGACCCTAAATCTTGCTGAAGCCTTGATACCTATATCCAATATCGAAGACCAAGCTCCCAAGGTGAAAAGGGCTCAAAGAAATCTGATTGACTGTGAAGCTTTGATGGCCAAAAAGAATTCTAATAAATAGGAAGCTAAAGAATTAGCACAATTGATCAACAATTTGAAGAACCCTTCTTCCAAAATTGAACCAGAACTAAATCTACTGAGAGTTAGACGTGCTGAGCTTGAAAAAGAACTAGAAAGTGTAAAAGCCACCATCGAACATGCTATCAAATAGAAGAAGCAAGAAATGCTGACCAGGGTCAAAGAAGGCAGAGCTATTCGCAGCAGTCTTGGGCACATTCCCGGATCAGCCGAAGAAGATAAACAACAAATTACAGAAGTTGATGCTATTCGGCTGAAAGCACTACGAGCAATTCATGATGATCTTAACTTGTAATTTACATTCCAATACCTGTAGCACATAAACCTGCTGATAAATATACTTTTTGATTCGGCTAGAAGAGCCAATTTGAATTAGCCAATTTCTAATTTCTGACTTCACTCTAACTCAACCGGATCTGAAAATGGCTCTTATCACAAAACCCTTCGAATCCCTTCTCAGTTATTAATGTCGCATTCCCCTTGGTATTAGTGAAGCGGTGTTTCCTATTCCATTAATTGGGGTTACTTTCACATGTCTCAAGATATCAAGTGTCTCGCCTACGTGGCTATAAATACCAACCAAGGGCTTCGGCCTCAAACACATCTACATTTACAACTGCTCTCATTGTCTTGCATCCTTCCATCTTCACAAACCCTATAGCAGTTTCCTCTTCTCCTCCCAAGATCTAACAGCACCCATGGCAAGCGAGGACAACCGTGGTAAGCGCATGGCAAAAAATCTCCCAGAGGAGGAGATGCTGGTGAGCTAGTGCTCTACCGCATGAGGTAGGACCAAACGACTCCTGCTCCTATCAACATATTACATTCTGACATGTCTGTAGGTTTGTCTTGAACAACAGGCGTCCTCCTCCTCCTCCTAGGGTCGGTGAGCCCTCCAATGCGAAGTCTGCTGTCGCCCCTGCGTCGGAGTCATCATCGGACTCCTTCGACTCCTACAACGATGGTGACTCTCAGCACTTCCTCCAAGAATGGAGGGCGGCCAAGGACCGTTACTCCAAGGCAACTCAGGAGAATGGTCAGCTTGAGATCCGCCCTCCTCACCACCGAGGAAGAAACCAACGCCGCCTAGGCGTGGTTGGCTGAGTTCGACGCCATGGTGGTGGATAAGATGGATCCCAAGAAAACCTCTATTCTTTTTCTCTACCTTTGTCTTGATAGTTTCTTTATTTCTGTGATTGCCAGCCCTAACGGTGCAGTTGGAGAATGTCCAACTTGTGGAGAACGTGGTTACGACGGCCATCAACACTCGTGGCCCCATACTCATCAACCGCATGCATGGCATCCTGGCGTGCACGTAGGAGATCGCCATCCACTATGTCCGCCACGGCACAGTGGTGGCCCTGGCTGTGGCGCAAGTCTAGACTAGGCCCGAGCTCTGCACCATGGAGCCGGGCTTCCCGATGGCCGACGACCCCGACATGCATGAGGACTTGATCGAGGACTTTGACGATGCAGTTGTGGCCATCATGGACATTACATCCACCCCGAATGTAATCAATAAAGTTTTTAATTAGTTTGTACTATGAACAAACTATCAATGAATAAAAATTTTGCTTCTCTTTATGAATATGTTTCAGAATCTGCTGAAATATAAATCTGATTGTCATTGTGTGTGTTTTTGCTCTATAGGCGATACATATCGTATCGGCTTTTCCCTTTGGGCCAATTTTTGAACTAAAGGCGATACCCTCCTGGTACCGGCTATTAGAGCCAATGACTAAATAAATCGGCTATCAAGTATTAATCCAAACGCTAGGATAATACTTCTTTAGGAATTTTCCATTGATTACTCTATCAAATTCCTCTTCCCCTTCTAGGGTTTCCAAAATATAAGAATTGTTAGGCGCACACCGTTTAATCCGATAAGGACCTTCCCAATTAGGTGACCATTTGCCAAACTTGTTGTCTTTAGACCCAGTTGGCAATCTTACTTTCCAAACTAACTCTCTTTTGCAAAACTGTTTGTTCTTGACCTTTTTATTATAATGCCTTGCAACCCTTAATTTATTGGCCTTAATATTTTCAAGAGCACGCAGCCAATGACAACTTAAGTCTTCCAAATCATCCATCAAAAGGTTTTTATAGACTTCGGCTGTCAAATTATTTTGCAATGTAACACATCTTGATCTAGTCTGAATCTCCCAAGGAATGACTACATTATGCCCATATACCCCTAGTCTGAATCTCCCAAGGAAGAACTGCATTAAGCCCATATACTAACTCATAAGGTGATGATTTAATCGATCCATGGCAAGCCATCCTATATGCCCACAATACTTCATTAAGTGTCAGGTACCACTTCCTTGGTTGCTCTTTAATTTTCTTCTTAATCAACTTAATTAAAATTTGATTGGATGTCTCTGCCTGACCATTAGCTTGAGCATAATAAGGAGAATAATTTAATAATTTAATTCCCATACTGACAGCAAAATCTCTAAACTCCTCTGATGTGAACATTGTTCCTTAATCGGTAGTAATGGTTTGAGGAATCCCAAAACGATAAATAATATGCTCCTTGACAAAATCAACCATATTCTTTGAAGTTACTGTTTTCATAGGAATCACCTCAACCCACTTAGTAAAATAATCTATTGCTACCAATACAAACTTATGCCCTCTACTTGAAGGTGAAAAAATCTAGCTAATCAAATCAATTCCTAGCCTTGAAATGGCCATGGCTTAATTATTGGGTTCATAGCTGATGCAGGCGATTTCTGAACATTACCAAAACGCTAACAATCCTGACACTCCTTGTAATATTCACAACAATCTTCTAATATTGTTGGCTAGAAATATCTAGACCTGCAAATAACCCACTTCATTTTATAAGCCGGTTGATGAGCTCCGCATATTCCTTCAAGTACTTCTCCCATCAGTACTTTTCCTTCTTGACTTAAACATTTAAGAAAACTCCATCGACTGTTTTGTAATACAAATGATCATCTAACAAAATATACTTAGTTGATTTATATCTCAATTTTCTAGTAACTCTCTGTGATGGATTCCTGAGGTAATCGGCTATCTCAACTCTTCAATGATTAGCCAAAGTTTCACTGCTTAAAATTTCTTGGAACACTCGATAGCCCAACGTATTCTGAGCTAATCGATTGGCCTCATGATTCTATACTCTTGGAATATGCTAAAGAGAAGTAAGAGGAAACCCCTCAAACAACTTTTGACATTCATCATGATATCCCTTTAGAATAGCATCCTTACATTCATACAGGCCGATAAACTGATTAATAACCAGCTGTGAATCTATAAATATTTCAATTGACACTGTCGACGAAATCTGGTTGGCAGTCTACCGAGTGGTATACCCATTGTAGTAGATGATTAGTGGAGGCGCGTGTAATAGGAACCAGATGGTGACACAAGACGCAGAGACAGCGATTTAGACAAGTTTAGGCCGTCTGATCGACGTAATACCTTATGTCATGTCTTTGTTGGATTGCATTGAATATGAGATGAATTCAAGAGGGGTCCCTACCCGCCTTATATAGTCTAGGGGGTAGGTTACAAGTCGGTTTAAGCCTAGATCTATTTGGTTATATGGTAAGTATTTACAAGTAATATGATATCTATCATATCCGAAAAGACCTTCCTTCATCGCTAAGATGTCTTCTGATTGTCTTGCGGTGCACGCCGACCAAAACTGGGCACCATAGGCCTTGATCTTATGGGCTGGACCTCCCATGGCGGTGCGGCCCATGTCTATTGCCATCGTTACCTGGGGTTATACCCCCCACAGCTAGTCCCCGAGCGCCTTGTATCTACTGAGCAATGCCATCTTGAGCAAGTCCGAGCAGTTTAACTTGGAGTCAGCCAGTAAATTTGGCAATCTAACCAATTTAACTGGTAATCCAATCAACAAAATGAAGTGTCCACCAGTTTAACTCATAATCCGACCGATGAAAATTGAAGCCAGCCAATTTATTAGGTGACCTAATCTTGGACTTAGCCAAGTAAGGCTTGCTAGAAGGATGTAAGGAGCTCAAGTTTAAAATTTAAAAAATTTCCACCTTAGGTGAAGTGTACACACTTAGGCTTCGTTGGCGAAGTCAGATGATCACCATCTGGTGTCAGGATCAAAGAATTACAACAATCACTAAATTAGAATAATCAACTCCCAACGTAGCCGAGCACACAGCTAGCCCCTAGCTTAGCTGAAAACCAATAAGGAATAACAGTGCATTCACCGCAAGGTGAAGTGTACATACTTAGTCCTCGAGCCTACTGTAAGATAGAGAAACATCTTGTAGTAGGATCAAAGAATTAAGTGTGAAGGACGAAGTCCCCGTGCTTAACACTGGGTAGTAAAATTTGATCACTTGGGGAGTCTCCAGCTTAGCTGGCGACACTTGTACAAAGAAACCAAACACCAAAAAGTCCCCATCCTAGCTGGCGTGCCCCTAGCATCACTGACGATGAAGGGATGGACAATCCAACCAGTTGGTTGGCGAGGAATCCAGCGTCAAGCAGCCCAAACAACTGGTCGGTGATGAAGTGACGTTGAGTAGATGTGAATGCCAAACAGTCCGACCAACTGGTCGACGATGAAAGTCATGAACCTAGCGGTCCGACTAGTTGATCGGCGGAGAAATATGAAGGCCAGGTGGTGCGACCATCTACACGATAATCCTGCAATACAAATATGTAGGACGGATAACAGAATATATGAACACAGTGATGAAGAAAGCGGAGTGGAGTTTATTAGGAGCGATATATCGGTGAATTTTATATCTTGCATATCAGTTTATGTTTATTTGGAGTTTGTTCATATTTGTAAAAAGAACAAAATCCACGTGCTTAGCACTAGACATTGGAGTAAAATTTGAAGAGTGTTTAGCACTATACTGTGGCAGACATTGGAGAACATGGAGAACAATGGCAAAATATGGAGACCATGGTGAAATTTGGAGACCATGGCGAAATACGAAGACCGTGGCAAAATTTGGAGACCATGGCGAAATACGGAGACGTGGCGAAATTGGAAACCCATGGCGAAAATTGGAGATCGTGGCGAAAATTGGAGACCCATGGCGAAAATTGGAGAAATTTGTAGAACATGGAGAGGTTTGGAGAACCTAGAGACATTTGGAGAACATGGAGAGTGCTTCGCACTATACCATGGCAAACAATGGTGACTGTGGTGAAAATTGGAGACCATGGCAAAAATTAGAGACCCGTGGCAAAATTTGGAGATCGTGGCTTCATTACGACTCAGGTGGCTCGCTTAGCAGCTCACTTCATGGCTCGGTAGCATAGCGGCACGGTGGCTCGAGCATTTTGGCAGCACAGCGGCATGGTGGCATGGCCGCATGACGGCTCGGGCGGCACGGCGGCACTTTGGCATGGCGGCACGGTGGCTCGAGCGGCACAGCAGCTCGGGAGGCTCGAGCGGCACGGTGGCTACATAGAGTCATAGGCAAATGGGCGTAATCAGAGCCTAGCAGAGTCAATTCATGTGGGGAGGTGAAGCCCTTGAGCATGTCCGACCAAGGCGAGGGCGCAGTCCAATTTGAATGGCGATAGTATACGTCATCTTAAAGATGTTTAGCATGGAGAAATAAGTAATTTGAGAAAAATTATGGAAAAGAAATGGAGAAAGCACAGGGCCACCGCTGCTATTGACCGTTATCAAGGTAGACAAAGTTATATATTTGTTAGAATATTCAATGGAAAAAAACCATGACTAGCTCATTTGGATTGATGACGTTGGAGTCACATTTTGTGAGTGTAGATCGGTAGCAAGGGAATTTATTTCTTGCATGCTTGCTCGAGGCTATATGTAGATGCAGTCAAAACACCGTGATGGTTTGTTTACTTATCTTGCATGGTATTGTAGATAATATGTCATCCTTTTCTTGTTGACGTTGATAATGCATCGCCGTGAGTTGCCTCATAATATCGAGTCGATAGCGAGGACCATGTGATCCGTTGATGAGGGCTGGCGAGCGCCACCAAAGGATGATGACGATTCGATGTTGGGTGATGCAGCTGAATTCTTGAAGTTGACCTGCATGCTGCTGGCTTGCCGCATGTAGCCATCTCCTTGATTGGTGCCGACAAAGCACAGTGTTGGACCTCTAGAGAACTCTGCATTTGAATCATTGAAATAGGACTTCACACTGCATGGTGGCGCCATTGAGGATGCTTGTCTTGCTCGATGGAGTACATGCACCTCGGTGGCAGGTACAGATCACCCTATGTACTCGACACGAGAAGGCAAGCTTTTTGGATAAAAGTATGAGATCATATCAAACCTTACAAAGAGTGATGCGCCACGGAGCCTTGAGTTGAAATCTCCATCTCATGCAGCCGAGTCATCGCCGCAGATGGTGATGATGATGGAAAATTCCCATCTGGTTCTCCCTAAGCGTAGCTGATGATGAAGCGACAGACAATCTAACCAGTTGCATGGTGAAGTGAGCGCCGAGTTGAAGTGAGCGCTGAACGGTCCGATCAACTGGTCGGATATTGCATTATGAAACATCTTAATCACGGAGATATTAAATGTGGAGACATTTAATTATGAAAAATAACCGAAGAAATAATAATTGGATGAGCATGGCGAAAAATCAGAGAAAATAATTGGAGAAAGCTGTATTAAATGCAGATATAGTAGAGGTACTTAGCATTAGTCAAAATGTCTTATTGGCGGCGTATGACGTTATCTGGTCGGTGTCGATGAAATTGACCGGCCATTGAGCTTTCTAGCCTGTCGTCATGGTGGCGGTCACGGTCGTCATAGCATCGTTCTTCATGGTGACTATCATTACGAAGTGGCAGACAGTTGGAGCGAGTAGTCTGGGCGATGGCATTCTTATACCGCTGATCGCCTTAGGCAGATCAGATTTGGGGAGATCATTGACTAGTCGGAGAAACGATGCTGCATGGCTTGTTTGATGGCTCGGGCGGAGTAGTCGGCGATTACAATGTCCGAGTAGATGGTCATCATGACTTGACGTGGCATCTTGCATATACATGCAGATCGGTTGTGTTCCTTTTCTAGTTATTGTTGGGAAGGATCACAGAGCTCGGGAAATGGACCATCTGACTCACCAAGGAATCAGCACTCACGCCCCCTACCTGGTGCGCCACTGTCGACAAAATCTAGTCGGTAGTCTATCGAGGGGTATACCCATGGTAGTAGATGATAAGTGGAGGTGTGCGTAATAGGAACCGGATGGTGACACAAGGCACAGAGACATCGATTTAGACAGGTTTGGGCCGTCTGATCGACGTAATACCCTACATCCTGTGTCTTTGCTGGATTGTATTGAATATGAGATGAATTCGAGGGGGGTCCCTACCCACCTTATTAAGTCTAGGGGTAGGGTTACAAGTTAGTTTAGGCCTAAATCTATTTGGTTATATGATAAGTGTTTACAAAGAATATGATATCTATCATATTCAAAAAGATCTTCCTTCATCGTCAAGATGTCTTCTGATTGCCTTGCGGTGCACGCCGATCAAAACTAGGCACCATAGGCCTTGATCTTATGGGCTAGACCTCCCCTGATGGTGTGGCCCATGTCTATTGACGTGGATACCTGGGGTTATACCCCCACAGACTCAGCCTTTACTTCCTGAAGAAGTTGAAGTCCCATAAGAATAGCTTCATACTCTGCTTGATTATTGGTGGTCATTGGTTTGGTTTGGAAGGCAAACTCAAAACTTGCCTCCCGAGGCAAAATAATAACAATACCAATGTCACCCCCTTGTTTACATGATGATCCATCAAAGAATAATGTCCAAGGCATAGGCTCCACATAGCCGATGCTTGGTTTATGATGTTGAGTAATAAAATCAGGCATCACTTACCCCGTTGACTGCTTTAGCCGATTCATACCTCAAATCAAATTCTGTTAATGCAAGAATCCACTTTCCCATTCTCCCATTTATTATTGGCATTGACAACATATGTTTGATCATGTCAGCTTTAGACACAACTGTACACTTAGTCGATAATAAATAATATCATAACTTAGTGTAAGAGAAATATAAGCATAAGATAACTTTAGAATAGGAAAATATCTTATTTCTAGATCCAAAAGTCTTCTACTTATATAAAAAATAACCTGTTCCTTTCCTTCAAACTCTTGCATTAAGGTCGATCCAATCGTTTGGCTATCGGCCGACGCGTACAACTTAAAAGGCTTACCTTGTTGAGGAGGAACCAGCACAGGTGGAGATTTCATATACTCTTTTATCTCTTCAAATGCTTTTTGCTGTACGTCACCCCATTTAAATTATTGATCATTTTTCAACTTTAATAAAGGAAAAATGGTAGAATCCTTTCTAACATATTTGAAATAAACCTTTTGATAAAATTAATCTTACCAAGCAGAGATTATAATTCTATTTTATTAGTTGGAGCTACTGCTTCATCAATCACTTTCATACTTTTCTGACCAATCTCAATTCCTCTCTCGTGGACCATAAAACCCAAAAACTGTCCAGCTGACACTCCAAAGACACACTTATCCTTCTTGTGCACTCCAAAGTCTCCCACAGATCAGCCAGATGTTCTTTGTACCCTTTGAATTTCACCACCACATTATCAATATAGATTTCAATAATCTTACCGATCACCTTATGGAAAATATAATTCATTGCCCTCTGATAAGTTGCACCGGCATTCTTCAATTCAAAAGTCATCACAACCCATTCAAATAATCCGATTGCAATGGGGCACCTAAAGGCTATTTTTGCTGTCTTTTTTAGCCATAAAATTTTGATTATAACTTGCATTATCATCTATAAAACTAAATACCTTGTGTCCGGCAGCTACATCTACCAACATATTGGCTATCGGCATCGGATAATCATCCATCGGTGTAGCCTTATTTAAATCTCTAAAATCAATATAGACTCTCAACTTCCCATTTTTCTTATACACAGGAACTACACTCGATATCCACTCCGCATATCGGTAAGGTCAGACAAATTTTGCTTCTAATAGTCTTTCAGTGGCCGATATTCAGGTTTAATTGGCAACCGATGCTCAACAATTGACTGATCTAAACTAGGCATTTCATAATATTTCCAAGCAAAATAATCTTGAAATTCCTTTAACAAACATATTAATTCTTGTTTATACTCAGGATCCAATTTAGCACTTACATATGTCGGTCTAGGCCTATCTCTAGGACCAATATCTATTTCTTCTAACTCATCGGCCGATGTAAAGCCATGTCCTAGTTTACCATCTGTACCATCTATTGGATTATCCATTAAAACAAACTTTCAGAGCCGACTGCTTGGATCGGCTGTTGGTTTTCATCATTGATCCTAATGAAGCCTCCTTCCCATCGCTTGCCAGAAAAACACTCAAAATCTTCTAGTTCCCAATACATTGGATCAGCTGTTACTATACTCACAGAATCATTACCATAAACTAGCTCAACATTGTCTCCACACCACTAAATCAAGCATTGGTGCATAGTCGATGGTACACAATAATTGGCATGAATCCAATCACGACCAAGGAGTAAACTATATGAACCCTTTTCGTCAATGACAAAGAATGTAGTGAGCAAAGTCTTGCTTCCAATTGTCAATTCAACATTTATTGCCCCCTGGTCTTGGATGCATTACCCCCAAAATCCTTAAGCATCATGTCAGTCTCAATCAAATTCTCTAGTCCTTTACCAAGCATATGAAAAGTAGTATAAGGCATTAGATTAACAGAAGCACCTCCATCAACTAACATTTTACTCATTGGATTCCCATCGACAAAACCTTTCACATATAAAGCCTTCAAATGCCGATGCTTAATTGGTTTATCAAATATTGCTTGTTGTATCAATGTCAACTAGGCTGGCATCTCTTCATACTCTGATTCATCAAAATCTAAATAAACTTTTTGATCTGCTGGAGCTTTAAATTTAGATGGTAAAAGAAAAGTCATTTGAATATTAGCTAATGGTTGACCCTTATCGGCTGTTTGTTTAGCACGCCATACTTGCGGTTTACTAGATTTCTGAGCATGTTCTAATTCTCTACTCCTTAGGTGTTGTACTCTTCTCTTCTGACTTCTTGTTAAATCTCCTAGACACCACTGTCCTTCCTGCCAAACATATTGTTCATCATCTTCTTCTTCATAATCGGTCCAGTTCTGATCAACAACTCGCTTTCTAAGTCGATCATGAATGCTTCTATTTTTTAAGCGTCGATCCACATCATTATGTTGATATTCAATTTGATCATGGATAGACCGGCGGTTGACTTGAGACTGCCTAAACTCTCAATATTATTTGTTACATTCTGGGTAATTATTTCTAGTAGGCAATCTCAAACCTTCATTCCAACAATGCCTGAAGAAACGGCAATTCTAATGCGACTCAACTTGTTCTCTTTCATATCTTTCTTCTTATTGACGTTGATATTTTTTTCTTCCAACCAGCACTAATAATCTTTCTCTTTTTGTCGTTGCCACTTATTCAATAGAATTCGAGATGTAACATGTGGTCTTATCACACCATCTCTCGATGTTTCTCGCTGCTCATATCGGCTCTTTTATTGGTCACGACGCTATTTAATTTCTCTATATTCATCAGCCGATATTTACATCTCTAGGTCAATTGTTCCAGTTTCTCTTGCCCGGGCTGATGTTAAAACTTTAGCTTTCCCTTTGAACAACTTAGCATCAACCATATTCTGATCCTTTGGGAAAGGATTATCATCAACTTTCATTTTTTGAGATGTATCAAATCTAAGCTTCCCTTGTAGAATAGCCCTCTGAATATGCTGCCGAAAAATCCTGCAATCATTAGTAGTATGAGAGGTAGTGTTATGGTACTTGCAGAACTTCTTATTCTTCAATTGATCGGGAGGTAATATAACATGATTGGCATGCAGTTTAATCTGTCCCTTCTCAAGTAAGAAATCAAAAAGTTTGTCCGCTTTTGTAACATCAAAATCTTAATTTTCTTCAACTTCTTTTCCCCAAGGATTTGGAACCATTACTATCTTTTTACTCCAACTCCATTCAGCTGCAGCAATTTCTTCTTCTTCTTCATCATCATCGATTAAATATGGATTATAAGCTTCAGCAATTGCAGCATTCTTCTAGAATCAGGTATCTCTGCGCATATTCTGAAATTAGCTATTAAGTGCTGCCACCCGTTGAGCCAACAGACCTAAATTGTCAAATTCTTGCCCAAGCAACTTTTTCTCCATGTCGACAACATTCCTTGAATGGCCAACGTAGCTAGCTGATCATCAGCCAAATTCAATGAAAAACATAAATTTCTTGTTTCTCAAAATCTCTGAAGGAACTTAACACTCGATTCATTAGCTCTTTGCTTTATAGTTGTCAAATCTATGATCTTTCTTTCCCCTGTCCCAATGTAGAAATATGTATGAAATTTCTTTTCAAGAGCACTCCAATTGACAATAGAATTAACATCTAGTGATGAAAACCAAGTGAAAGCTGGTCCTGACAGGGACAAAGAGAAGAAATAAACTCGATGCGCTTCCTCAATAGAGGCTTCACCTAACTAAGTAAGATATCAACTGACATGTTCTATTATACTTGTGCTATCTTGACCAGTGAACTTAGCAAATTCTAGAAGCCTATAATTCGTAGGAAGTGCTACTAAATCATACCACTCTGGATATGGACGTTTGTATGAAAAGGTCTGCCCTTTTGGTTTTAAACCAAACTGGTTTTCATCAATTTGGTTAATCTGAGCAACAATTCATCAGCATTTGAGTTTAAATTTCTTGCCAGTTGTTGACCCATCTATGGATTAAAATTTTGAGTGCCTTGATATCCTAGATTTGGAATCATATTGAGAGTATTATAATCTGAACCATAATGATATTCTTGTGGGATCTCTATTTGTCGAGCCCCTTGCTGATTTATTGTTTGAAATCTCTGATTGAAAATAGTAGGATCTATGTCTCTACGAATCCTTTGAACTGATGGTTCTATTTTTTGAGCCGACGGTGGTATTTGGCCTGATGTACCAAAATTAACCATATGATTCTAGACTTGCCATGTTAGCTGTTGCACATGCTGTACTGATGATCTAGGATTATATTGCATTTGATTAGTAGTAGCACCCTGAATTTGCTCAGATGAATTTTGAATTGCATGAACATCATCACTCTTAGCTAGTGTTGCTTCTTGATGGCTAGTACTGGCTTGATTAGTCCTCTAAGTCGATGGATGTAGAATATTGTAATAAGCCGGTCCACCCTGATCAAGTGGAAATCCATGAAACACCTCCTTTATGGTATTATGAAATGTATTCAAGAAAGCTGTATTATGATTCAGCATTGCATCATGAACAGATTTATTGATAGCTTCTACAAAGAAACGCCTATCATCAGCCTTGTTCGTATCTGACTGTCCATGCATCAAAACTCTCAGCAGTTGATATTTTTTAATAACTTTATTGTTATGTGTTTTAGTATATGACAACAAACACTTATTCTGAAACACCTCTATAGCTTTACCAATGACATCTTTATCCTTAGTAGACAAGTCTTTATAAGGCACCATAAGAGTGTTCTTGTTGTTGTGAATCGCCATGACGATTGTGGTCCCACTAGGTGTGCCAAAAAGTTATTTAACACAAGATCGATAACTTTGATCTATATTATAATTCGAAAGAGATCAATCAGCTGACGCAGCCTTACAAACTACGATACAGATCGATAACTAACTTATATTATGGACCCCAATTTTCCTTATTTGTAGAGTCCGACACATCTCCCTGGCGCCACTCAAGTATAGCCTATTGACGCCATCTACTGACGTCATCCATAAAATAGCCGATCCTAACATTACATCTAAATCAGTTGATACCGATTCTCATCCAATTGATTCCTTAATGACATAATTCTAGAAGCTTCGAGTTCCCACGTTCTTCTTCCCAAATTTTGGTGTAAACAGATATGGACACATATCTCAAGCACACTATAACAGCCGTAAATAATCAATACAAACAATGATCATAATGCACTTGTTTCTTATGATAAATCATTTTGAAGCACAATATTTAAACTTTTCCAACTCATTTCTCCTATCCATGCTAGTTCATTAATCAATATGTGCTATAGTTCAAACCATATTATGAGAATCAAGTATATTTAGGTCACTACGCAAAGCACAAAACCTTGACTCATCGAGCGACTTAGTGAAGATATCGGCTAGTTGCTTTTTAGTGTTCACATGGTGAATTTTGATATCTCCTTTGGTTTTGTGGTCTCTCAAGAAATGATGTCTGATGTCGATGTGCTTAGTTCTTGAGTGGCTTAGGGGGTTATTGGCGAGCTTTATGGAACTTTCATTGTCACACAAGAGTGAGATTTTGGTGAAGTGACATCCAAAATCTTGAAGAGTTTGCCTCATCCAAAGTAGTTGAGCACAACATGCACCGGCTGCAACATACTCGGCCTCAGCGGTGGAAAGGGCTACACAATTTTGCTTCTTAGAACTCCAAGACACTAGGGACCGTCCAAGAAATTGACATATCCCTGAGGTGCTTTTTTTATCTACTTTGCAACCGGTGTAATCGGAATCTGAATATCCAAGTAGATCGAATTTAGAGCCCTTAGGATACCACAAGCCAAGGTTAGAAGTGTGTACTAAATATCTCAAGTGACACTCTTTCAGGTTAGCTTGAAATCTAGCACACATGTACTAAACATAATATTGGGCCTAGATGCACACAAATAAAGTAGAGAGCCGATCATGGAGCGATATACCTTAGTATCCACAGCTTTCCCTTCATCATTAAGATCTAGATGTCCATTGGTTGACATAGGAGTTTTGATAGGCTTGGCATTCACCATGTCAAACTTCTTGAGCATATCATGGGTGTATTTCATTTGGCTAATGAAAGTTCCAACCTTCACTTGCTTGATTTGAAATCCGCGAAAGAACTTTAATTCACCCATCATAGACATCTCAAATCTTTGGTCATGATCCTACTAAATTCCTCACAAAAAGAATGATTAGTACTACCAAATATTGTCATCGATATAGATTTGGCACACAAATATATCTTTGTCAACTTTGTGAGTGAAAAGGGTAGGATCGGCTTTGCCTATTTCAAAGCCTTGTTTAAGCAAGAATTCCTTAAGACATTCATACTATGCTCTTGGTGCTTGCTTAAGCCCATAGAGCGCCTTTTGGAGTTTGTAGACATGGTTGGAAAACTTGTGATCTTTAAAGCCCGATGGTTGCTCAACATAGACAAGTTCTTGAATAGGGCCGTTGAGAAATGTACTCTTCATATTCATTTGATATAGCTTGAAGTTGTGATAAGCGACATAGGCTAGAAGCATTCAGATTGCTTCAAGCCTTGCCACCGGTGCATATGTTTCTTCAAAGTCCAAGCCCTCTACTTGAGTGAAACCTTAAGCAACCAATCTTGCTTTATTCCTTGTTACCACTCCATTCTCATCTTGCTTGTTGCGGAAGACCCACTTGGTTCCAATGACATTGGTATTGGGTCATTCCACCAAGGTCCACACTTGGTTTCTTTTGAAGTTGTTGAGCTCTTCTTGCATGGCCATCACCCAATCTAGGTCTCCAAGTGCTTGTTCTAACTTAAGAGGTTCCAAAGAGGAAACAAATGAGTAATATTGGTAAAAATTTGCTAAATGTGAACGAGTTGTTACCCCTTTCAAAGACTCCCAAGGATGTTGTCAACGGGATGAAACCGTTAAATTATTTGCCTTAGCCTTGGATGCTCAAAGGCCTCTTTTTTATCTTCTGGACCTTCATCATTTTCTTACTCAAATATGGGTTGTAGGTCATGTCCATGAGCTGGAGTCGAATCAGCTGCTGCTAACTATGTAGGTGTAGCACTGCCGCTCTCAAGTGCGGCACTGCCGCATGCAGGTGTTACAGCAGGTGTGTACTGCTGTTTAGCATCAGGTACGTCAGCGAAAATAGGTGCAGCAGCAACTTGAGGAACCTCCACTTCAGTGACTTCATCTTCTTGTGGTCTAATATCACCAATGGCCAATTGCTTGATTGCTTCATATGGTGGATCCTCCTTTCCTACAACACTTGAATCAACTTGCTCCACTTGAGAGCCATTAGATTCATCAAATATCACGTCTACCGCAATTTCAACTCTCCCGGAGGTTTTGTTGAAGATACGGTAGGCATGCTCATTTGATCCATAACCAAGAAGAACACCTTCATCAACTTTAGGTGCAAACTTAGATGTTTTGGGTTTCTTGTTAAGTATGAAACACTTGCACCCAAACACTCTAAAGTAAGACACATTAGGCTTGTTACCGGTTAGAAGCTCATATGAAGTTTTCTTCAACTTCTTGTGTAGGTAGAGACGGTTGATGGCATGGCAAGCGGTGTTGACGGCCTCACACCAAAAGATGTACGGCGTCTTGTACTCATCTAGCATTGTCCTTGCCATATCAATGAGTGTACGATTCTTCCTCTCTACAACACCATTTTATTGAGGAGTGTATGGAGTTGAAAACTCATGCTTGATGCCCTCTTCATCAAGAAATTCCTCAACTAGAGTATTCTTGAATTCAGTCCCATTATCGCTTCTCACTTTCTTGATGAGAAGACCGAACTCCTTTTGAGCTCTTCTAACAAATATCTTCACCTTCTCTTGAACTTGGCACTTGTTATGCAAGAAAAATACCCAAGTGAAATGGGAATAGTTATCAACAATAACAAGACCATATTTGTTACCCCTGATACTTAGGTAGGAAACCGGTCCAAAGAGATCCATATTACTAGCTCCAATGGTTGCTTGGTGGTCATGATACTCTTTGGCGGGTGAGGTACGCCAACTTGCTTTCTGGCTTGACAAGCGCTACAAATCCTATCTTTCTCAAAGTGAACATTTGTTAGTCCAAGGATGTGTTCATCTTTTAGAAGTTTGGCCAAGTTCCTCATCCCAACATGAGCTAGTCGGCGATGTCAAAGCCAACCCATGCTAGATTTTGCCACTAAACAAGTCTCAAGCTTAGCTTTTACTTTTGTTGAAATCAACTAAGTAAAGCTTGTTCTTTAATTGACCCATAAAGATAATAGAGGAATCCTTCCTTCTAAAGAATTCCACACCCTTATCTGTAAAGAAACATTTGTAGCCCATCTCACACAATTGAGAAATGATCAACAAGTTATAACTTAACGAATCAACATGTAATACATTTGTAATTGAATACTCAAGGGTTATAGCAACTTTACCGAGACCAATCACATCTCCCTTTGAATTGTCTCCAAAGACAATATTTTCATTTGAGTGCATCATCGGGGAATATGATAAGAACATACTCATTTCTCTGGTCATGTGATTTGTACATCCGCTATCAAGCACCCAACTTGATCCACCAGAGGAGTATGCCTACAAAACAAGTTTAGTTGCTAGATTTAGGTCCCTAATTTGACTTGGGGCCTTGTATGTTAGTCACAAGAAACTTAGGAACCCAAATAGAAGTATTCCTATATATGTTGGTTTCCTTTCCAACATATTTGGCAACCACTTTTCCACAGTTGTTGCTCTTCAAAACAAAGCATGATGTCAAGCTTTGTCGAGGTGCATAGATCTTTAGTTGATAGACATACTTGTTCTTGTTGCCCCATATTGATTCCTTAGGCTTCTAGAAAACTTGTTTCTACTAGAACATCTTCTTCTTGGGCTTAGTTTGATCAGAAACAGAATTGGTAGCCTTCCCATTTTTGCGGGGCGCGGCACTACCGCCCTTCACTATGGCACTACCGCGGTCAATGCAGGCTGATCTATACCAATTTTGCCCTTCCTCTCAAACTACACACACTCATAGTCATTCACTATCCTTCTTCTATTTGTCTTGGCTCCTTCTGTGTGTCCAAGCCCATGCTTGATAAAGGGATGCCTTCCTTGCTTGAATTGTGGCCCTTTTGAATCATCATTCTTCTTGTCATTAGATTGGGTCTCACCCATCCACCCTTTTCCAATTATTTTATTAAGCCTAGCAATCTCCTTTCTCATAGCCTCTATGTTTGCAAGGTTAGTGGAATAGGCATTCAAATCAAGATTAAAATATTTTCCACAACCTTGACTAATGGAGGGAGTAGAGGTTTCATTTTCCTTAAGGATATGTGAGTTGCTATCCCAAAGAATGCTATATTGCATCTCAAGTTCTTTGTGCTTTTCATTCAAGTCACAATATTTTTTCTTGAGAGCTTTATTTGCTTTCTTTGTAATAGCATGGTCCTCTTGCTCTTTGGCCAAAGCCTTGCGCAAGGATTCCACCTCACTTCTCTCTAATGCAAGAGCTTCTTTGCTAGCAATGTAGAGATCCTCTTGTTGGATAAGAGTCTCTTGTCTAGATTCTAGCTTGGCTTGGACACTCTCTAGATCCTCCATTAGCTTAGTGATGAATAATTTGGTCTTTCAATCTAAATTTTTAGTTATCATGTTTATTTCTTTATCACTAGATTCATTATCACTAGAGCTATCACTAATATCACTACAAGAGATACCACTAGGAGGTGGAGGAGATTTGGCCTTTGATTTGGATTTTACCTTCTCACGCTTTGCCATAAGATAAATATGAGGAGAGTAGTAGTCATCGTCGGACATGTTGTTGAAGAGCCTTGGTGTAGGGGTTGACTTGTGAATAGCAATGGTTGCAACCTTCTCATCCTCCTCACTTGTGCTCTCTCTAGTTAAGTTCCATTCATGCCCAATATGAGCATCTCCCATATACTTCTTGCTCT
This sequence comes from Miscanthus lutarioriparius, assembly GCA_904845875.1. Classification (NCBI taxonomy): domain Eukaryota; kingdom Viridiplantae; phylum Streptophyta; class Magnoliopsida; order Poales; family Poaceae; genus Miscanthus; species Miscanthus lutarioriparius. The sequence goes on along the minus strand of CAJGYO010000007.1, from coordinate 10,971,141 downwards.
TTCTATAGTTGGCCTTCTCCTCTTTCTTATCCTTCTTGTATTTGTTGCCCTTGATCTCATATGGACACTTGGCAATAAAGTGATCGGTGCTATCATAATTATAGCATGTCATCTTTTTCTTGTTTGGAAAGTTTCTCTTCACTACTTTGTAGCCTAGCTTCTTTAGCCCCTTGTGAAACCTTTTCATAAAGAGAGCAACATCATCAACCTTCTCATATTAATCATCATCATTTTCCCTTTTACTTGAAGATGATGTGGTTTCTACTCTTTGTTGGACTTGCTTGATTGTTTTGGGCTTGCTAGTTGAAGCTTGCTTATTGATCTTGGACTTGCTTGTAGAGCCTTGCTTACTTGATTTGTTGGCCTTGAGAGCTACATCCTTGATCTTGATGCCTTCTAGCTTTGCTTGTAATTCATCAAGCTTCTTTCTCTCATTTGCTTCTTCTCTTTGCATGTCAAAGGTCAAGATCCTCCCAAGTATATCATTTGGTGTGAAGTACTCAAACTTCTTGTCTCTAATTAAAGTCACTATGGTCTCATTTCTATGTAAATAAGCCTCCAACATAATCTTGACAACTTTATGATCATCTAGCTCATCACAACCATAGCCTCTAATCCTGCCCACCATTGTCATCAACCTATCAAACATCTCTTGTGGCCTTTCTCCATCCAAGATTACAAACTGATTGAGCTTTGACATCAACAGATCAATTTTTGCCTTTCTCACTTTGTCAACCCCTTCATGTGCTAGGAACAAAATGTCCCGTATTTGCTTGGCAATATCAACCCTAATCACTCTATTGTACTCATCACCATCCAAAGCACTAAGCAACACACTTGTGGCTTGACCATTGAGGTGAATGATTCTCATCTCTTCTAGTGTTGGGTTCTTGGGATCAACTGGTGGCTCAAATCCATTGTAAACAATCTCTCAAATGTCGGGGTGAAGACCTATAAGATAGGCTCTCATCAAGTGCTTCCACTTGGCAACGTTAGTCCCATTGATATTGGGTAGCTTGCCCGGGGGCACATTGATGAAAGACCTCTGATCATGGTTAGTCATAGGTATAGAAGAGTAGTTAAAGGATACAGTGGCATATTTATTGTTGTTGGCTTTGCCCTTTCCTCTCTTCTCCTTCTTGTCCCCCTTCGACACTTGGTAGGACTCATCATCATCTCGATCTTCAGAACTACTTGATATGCCACTTGATGATGCATTTTTTGCCTTCTCTTCTTCTTCCTTCTTTTTCCTAGCTTCTCTAATTCTTCTTCTTGCTTCTCTTATGAGCTTTCTTTCTTCTTTTCTTTGCTTCTTATCTTCTAACCGCTGCTGCTCCTTCTTCCTCTCTCTTGCTTCTCTTTTGAGCTTTCTTGCCTTCTTCCTTCTTCTTTTCTCATTGTCATTGAGAGCTCTTTCGGCATCGGTAGCCTCAAGATGTGGTAGCGTGGTGTTGCTTGCTGTTGATGCGCTCAACTCGCTGTTGTCGGTGTCGACATTCACCGGCTTCACGCCACTAGTTCCTTCTCTGGGCTCCATACCTCACGCGGTGAAAGGCACACGAGATAACCTACTCTGATACCACTTATAGGATCTCTGGTTAGCCTAGAGGGGGGTGAATAGGCCTTTCAAAACAAACACTCAAACTTTCATCAAATTTAACCTACGACACCGCCGCTCTGACCTCACGGCACTGCCAGACAACGGCACTGCTGGGCCAGAACAGCGGCACTGCGGCACCTGTAGACAACTTCGAGTCACAGTTCAAAATTAGTGAATGTAAACTAGAATCAGAGAAATTTCTTAGCTTCCTACAGGTATGAGATTCACAGATCAAGAGCTAGAAGTGATAGGAACACAACACACAAGTAGATCGACCACAAACCCTAGAAATCACCTCAACAACAATATGAAATGCAAATGATGTAAATCAAGCATAATGTGACACGATGATTTAACCCGTGGTTTAGCTCACCACCAAGGCTTGCCTACGTCCATGTTGTTGAGGTTAGCCACTAAGGTTTAGGGCTTTGCAACCCTTTCTTGTTCTTAAGTTAAGAGACTCAACTCTTGAGATGAGAGGTGAGTTTACTAGCTTCAAGAGGTGGTTACAAACCTCCCGGGGCTGCCACACAAGTTGGCAAGCTCCACGGGCGACGCTCGTTGGCTAGGAGCAAAGCTCCAAGAGTAATAAACACAACCGCCAGCCAAAATACGAACCAAGTGCTCTTTTGAGTTGGAGAATCAAAGGATCTACTCTCTAATTAAATTTGGAAACTTTTTTCTCTCAATGATTGATGGGAAAATCAAGAGAAAATTCTTGGGAGCTTAAGGTCACCAATGGAGGAGAGAGAGAAGAGCATTCTTCTGTTCTTGGATGAGCTGAATGAGTGAGAGAGAGAGAGAGAGAGACGTTGGGGAGGAAGGGGAAAAGTATAAGTACCCCCTAGCTCCAACGATCACTTAAGTCATAGCAGTGTTGTGTCTCAAGTGCGGCAGTCCCGCACTACGACAGTGCCTCTCTCCAGGTGTGGCACTGCCGCACCAAGCAAGACAGTAAGGGTAAGAGTGAAGTGTTGGTTGTCTTGGCTGAGTAATTGAGGATGTATGTGTAAGATTGAGCACTTGGTAGCACATATTAGCTTAAGCATTATGTTCTCCTTTATAATACGGCTTTTCTTATAGTCAAATTCAAAATATAAAAGAATTTAAACCTCCTTTAAGTTTGAAGCCATCAACATTTATAATTGGGGGCAACTTTGTTTCGTGTAACATCCTCGAATATAGATTCTCTGCTTATCATCTCGATAAATCTCTTTAGTTCTCTAATTGCGTGGTCATTATCACCAAAACCCACAATTAGGGCTTGATTGCACTTTCATTATGTATTCTAGCTCGTTGCATTTAGTGAATAATAACCCATGTGTTAAAATATGTGTGTGAATATTTCCTATAAAACTACATCATAGCATATATGAATGGGCCTCCACTTATAGTTGGAGATACATGAATTTGAATTATTTTAAGCCCATGATAGGGGATATCTTTTGAAGTATGCTATTAAAGATCTAAAATTAGCATTAGAGGGAGAGAAAGCCTATGTTGAATGCCAAATATTATTTTCATAGAAGGAAAATGGTCTTAAGAGAAAAATATTCCTTGAAGCTTGAAGCAGAAATAGTATCACGTACTAAATCAGACAATAGTTTGACTAATGCTCTTGTGAAGCATGAAGCGGAGCATATACCAGATATTTTTTAAAATGAGAGGAGTAACTTGAAGTTATAAACTAGAAGTTGTGTTTACTAGTAGTAAACTAAATATTGTATACTATCAAGCTAAAATCTACGAGGACGCTTGTGAATTCTAGTTTAGTGTGTACTTGTTGGATAGAAATAAAATGAAACTCCTCCATTCTCCTGAAGAGAACACCTCATGAAGAAGGTTAAGAACCTCATGAAGAGGATCATCATGAAGATGAAATCCAACACACTAAGCATGCGTATCATTACTGTTGGGATGCAGAACAATAAATTATTTCTTGTTTGGAAAATGACAAAGAGATAGAATAATCTCACATTGTGAGAATATTGGAAGAAAATAATAGTTGTCGACAACGCTACCTCTAAAATTGCAAATATTTCTCTTATGAGAATCCAGATCTGAAAACAAAGTCCATGGCAAAGTCGTCTATAGCGATTATATCGGGTCAATGAAGAAAGCAATTAAGGTTGAATCTCCTACTCAAAAGAAATAAATGTTCTGCTATATATCTCTGGCAAATGAAATGAATGAATATTAAATATGTAGTTAATAAGTGGATTATGAAGATCCATATAGTTCCTGAAGAATATAAATCGCAACATATGGAAATTAAATCTCATACAAAGTATTAAGAAGTCTAAGATATAATATATTCCTCAATGAATATTGAAGTCTCAAGAAGAGCATGTCCTAGAAGAAATAGTCATCGAATGACTTTATAGTGAATAACACTATCTCAGTGTGTATATCACATAATAATCCCTCATGTAGTAAAGATCTCATAAAAGAGAAATGTTATTCACTAAGAACGAGAACATCCTTGAAGGATTTAATCCATGAAGGGTTTACCAGTCGATTCTTAAAAAGCATCATTAATTTCTGAAGTAAATGTAGACCCGAGAAAAAAAAATGAGAAATCCTAAATACCATGAAGGTGTCATACAAACACTCAGAAAGTGCATATTGAAAGGCTAGCAATGAAGTGATGATATCCTCTAAATAGCATAGAAGGTATGAGAATATTGGTGATTTTGGCAATTGAATTATCCCCTAAATGCCAAATACAAGATTGGATTTATTATTTAGTGGTACAATCTAAATTTTGAAGATTTGTAGAACATATAATATGAAAATCCACTAAGGAAGAATTATAACTATTCAAACTTTAGCATGAGATTTGATGCACTATCTTGAATATATTTAATATTGTAACTTATTTACCCCTATAGTCCCCTAAAAGGATTTTATTACCCTAAAGGATAAATTTTATTTGTTTTGCACAACTAATAAGTGATTATTATGCACGAAGCATATTGCTCTTGTTTATACCCATATAATTCAATGAAGAATTATGAGCCAACTTTTTAAAAGATATAGTATTGTAGTATTGCATACCATTAATTAAGCACACATTTATGTAAAGTGTGATTTAAACAATGAAGTTCAAAATTTGGCTTTACGAGGGGGAGCATATTTTTATTGAATTTACCTTGAAGGTAAACCACTAGAATTACAAAGATCAAGTAGATCATATATTTGCTAAAACACTAAAGTTTATGCATAGATCACGAAGATCAATATCTATTCATAAAGAATAGAATATCCTGAAGAATACATGACCAAGAAGGTTAAATGTTGTACTCTTTTTCACTATGTGAGTTTTTACTTAAAGGTTTCTCACACAAGATTTTTAATGAGACAACATGTACAAAGCAATTAATGAATGCCATGTACTTTTTTTTCAAGAACCGTTTTTTCCCACTGGGTTTTTGGATGGAATTTTTAACGAGGCATGCGCATATCGTGGTAATCGTCTAAGGAGAAGTGTTGTAAAACATACGGAACTCTATCCTAGAAGAAAAGAAGAAGGAAGAATCATAATCCTAATCCGTTTATATGTGGGCTCTTACCAAACTCTTAGATATTGGCAGGACTATATATATGTGGGAGCTATATGTTGTAAATTACTAATATATTCAGAGAAATAAAGAATAGTCTCCCTATCTCTTATGTCTATGTGTTCTACTTTTATCTACTATGTTGATTATGAGAGACGGAGAGAAAATATCCTAACAGTTGGCAACATGTTTTATAACAGATTTAATTGGTTTTAGACAAATAAAATATTTAGCAACTTGCCGGTTATATTATTGTGTAGGAGTAACTCATGAAAGTTGTTCACACTTGTGTGTGTTTGTACTTTCTAACGATGATTGGTGAGCCCGCATCCATACCTTTTTCTTTAAAAAAAATGTCCATTTTACATCCATGAACAACCGTGGAACTAAAAAACCAGACATACTTACCTCTAAACTCTTAAAACTGTTCGAAACCTTTCTGTCCTAGTATGTAGCGGTTTTAAAGGTGGATTTGTCCTTTTACCTAAAAAATTAGTAAATACTTGAAAAGTTTTTTAGACCACAGAAGACGTCTATGAGTTTTTTTAAAGTCTTTTTTTTCTAATGTAATTCTTTATAGATATTTTAACAAATTAATAGGCATTTCTATGGGTTGAAAATTAATTTGAATGATTTTAAGAATTGAGGGTGTAAGATATCTAGTTTTAAAATTTGTGAAGAAAAATAAGACATAGTGATACTTCAGGGAGGAAGAATACAATTTTTTTTTTTTTGAAGCCTGAACATACTAGGTGTTGTGCAATAGTCAGCCTGTTCGGTTGGCAGGTTCGTTTAAAGTCTTGGTTTGTGAAGAAATCTTTGCTTTGGTTTGTGTGAAAGAAAAATCTTTATTCGATTTGAAAATTTACGATCGTTCTGACAATGGCATGCCAAACAAAACGAATGCGCTGAGTAAGCCCATATATTTCCACCCATCCAAATAGTAAGCCCATACAGCCACCTATGGGCTTAGTATTCGTTTGAGAGAGGTCTGGTGGTACACAATTCAGCCCAACTAAGGCCCAATAATGCTCAAAATTATGCCCGTAAAACACCTCTGTATTACACGCCATGAAATTTGCTATACTAGACTTGCAGCCAGTTGACACGACGGAAACAACCAAAAAAAAATAGCCCAGACAATGAGCTTGTCACTTCTCCAGGGCTACTCCTCCGCTGAGGAGGACGACGACCCCGCCGCCGGCACCGAGCTGAGCGAGTCCGGTGATTCGTCAGCTGAGGAAGCCGGATCGGACGGAGACGACGGGTCCGCTCCTCCAAAGCCGGCCCCCAAGCCCCGCCGCCGACCAAACCCTAAGGGGGGAGATGCCGGCGGCGGCGACGGGGACTCCTCGCTGCCCTCCGCGCTGGAGGCCTTTGCCGATGTCTCGGGACCACCGGAGTTTCTGAGGCACAGGGTTGCCGAGCCCGAGGAAGGGACGGAGGCCCTCGGTGTACTCGATCGCCGTGGGAGAGAGGGGAGCAAGCACCCGCCTCCAGGTAAGTCCATTTAAGGACTCGATTGAAGTGGAAATTGGAGACTAATGTTTTTTTATCGTTGGGGGTTAGTAGCGGTGTATGTTTATCAGACTTGCATCGACTAAATTCCATGGTACGCTCTCCCTGTTTATTTTGGTAAAGGTAGAGCCATGGAGGTCGATTAGATTGCTACCAATGTAGTTGCAGGTCTTGCATTGTTAGAGAATTGGCGTAGTTATTTTTACAGCAGTAACTGTAACGTATTAGATAACATTTCACAGACTCTGCATGAGATTTCAGTTCAGAATTCCCAAGACGGTGGAACTTAGAATAAGAATTAGGAAGAGGAGAATTTGATGTACTGTGTGTTATTCCTTTGCACATATAGTGATAGAGCTACCCTTTTAGCTATTATCTATTTGCTGAAATGTCAATACATGTTGGAAAAAAAGGCAATGATCTATCTTGGCCACAATGAAGCTCCACTATTGAAGATATTTGATCATAGAATTGCATTGCTAATTTGCTAAAGCATCAGTTTTGTGTTCATCTGTTTTCAACTGCATGGCATAAATCTTTGTACAATTTTTTTTGAAACGTGAAATCTTTGTACAGTCAGGTGGTACACTTCTAGAGTGGCTTTATTTTGAAAATAAAAATGCGTATTCTATTCTCTATACTTGTGTTGAGATAAAGTAGCATTAATTTATTATGTTTGTTTTGCTTTTGGAAAAAAGAAGACCCTGCTTATAAGAAAGCATATAAAGTTTTACAAACCACCGTACTCCTCTGCTGGTTACATCAGCTCTCAAGAAAATACGAGAAGCCGCTACTGCTACACATGAACTCCTCAGAAGAGAACCAACCAAACTACTAAAACACTAAAGCAAAAGCGTCCGCAGCGCATAACCTCCAAGGAAACAGAACATAACAAAAGATGCAATAATTATTGGTTCTGTTTGTTTGTTTCACCGTTGTGGTGGTTCTTTGATTCACAACTGCATTTGACCAAGTAAGCATGGTTCATGGTTGTTCAGAGGAAAAATAGTAGGCATCACGTAGTTGAATGATGAGAAACGTTGCATATCGATTCAATTTGTTTTTCAGCATGATATCTCCTATTGACTGTACATACTATTGTTTGATGATTGTTCTTAGGCTATTGTTACAACTTACAAGTTGTACTTATTTGTGCGCTATAATTATTGGGGCTAGTATTAACTTATCAAGCAATACCACGATACATTTCAGGATGATGCAATAATGACACATATACGGTCTTTGTGCTGTTACTAGTATAGAGATACTTAGTTGGCCTCACCAAGATAAGTAAATAGGATGTTACTTTTGGTGTCTATAGTTTTATGGTTTTACCTTTATTTTGAAACTTGGCGATTGGAAATATTTGTAAAAGCTGGTTTTCTCAAAACGTAATACACCAAAACATACATACATCATCCCATGTGCCTGTTAACTGTTCTGTTAACTCAATATTTCTGAGCTTGACGCTCAGATGATAGTAATGCAGGTTTGTTTTCTCAAAACACAATACACCAGAACATGCATACATCAATAATCATCCCATGTGTCTGTTAACTGTTCTGTTATGGGTTACCACCACAATATTTCTGAGCTTGGCACCGAGATAATAGTAGAGCAGGTTTCATCTTGCTTGTATATGATGATATTCTGAGTATGTGCTCATGCCAGTTATGGAATTTTAGATATATGCTACATCCTTTATGATATAACTGGAAAATAATCTTCAGGTGCTGTTGTGGTGGCAAAACCGCAGTTAGTTGCCATCCACGAGCGAGTTACCACAACCGGAGCCAACCCCCCAGGTCCAGTGACATCTGGTTCTGTTGATGGGAAAAGAATAATAGGTGCTGCAAATCCTGGGCCAGAAGATGCAGCTGATCTTCTGAGGTATGGTCAATTTTTTTATCAATGTCATAATGAAACAAGTATACCGAAATAGCTTGTGTACATGTTTTACATGAACTCTAATAATATCTATCAGAATTCCTTATGATACTATTAGTGGTCTTAACTGTGACTTTGCCTCATTGTTTAGGATGTGTCTCCAATGTGGTGTACCAAAGACCTATTCACATGGTAAGGGTATGGTTTGCCCTCAGTGTGGTGATAGACTGGTGCAGACAAAAGAGCCCGAAAAGAAGAAGGGTTCCACTGTCAAAGACAAGGAGAAGATCAAGAGGATGAGGGGTCAATCGTCGCATGCATCCTGGAAGAGTGAAACCGAGATGGCTCTTCGGCAACAATTCGATTGATAACTAGTTAGCGTGGCCAATATTTAGACTGAGTGCTGGGTAAACTGTACGCTGGGGAAACCTTTTTAGCCCCATATGATGCCCCTTGTGCCTCACACTAAGTTCCAGAGCGAGAGCCATCGTTGTGTTTGTTGTACGTGCTGCATTTTCCTGGTAGGAACGGTTTTGTTTGCTAAGCTGTTAAAATTGAATCTTAGATGTCAGATTACGAGTTACGGTTTTGTTTGCCATTGTATAAGTCAGTTACTAACTCAAAAGCCAATCTATTCAATAGTGCTAGCTCTTAGCAATGGCTCATAGCATGACACTTTCACGTAATCTTGTAATGTATGTATGAGCCTGTCTCTTGATAAAGAGCTAACTTTTCTCACTATTCTATTAAAATATATAAAAAAAATGCTAAGAGCCAGCTTATGAGCCATGCGGGTGTCCTAAGCTAGACCCTGCGGCGAGAGCCACTCAGGCACTGTGAAGTGTGAGGCTGTTGCTGCAGTTTGTGGAATGCAACTGGTCACTGGTTACTGCGTCCTTCGTCAGACTTGCTGGCGACCGCTCGCCCTGGCGGTCGTTTAGTCGTTGGTTTGGCTGCTCTGGTTGCTAGGTAGCGCGAGGTAATTATCTGTGTTTGATCTATTATTGGCAATCGATATTTTGGTTAAGGTCAAGAGAAGTTGAGATGGCTCACCACACTTGCCGCGATGTTAAGGACAGTCAAGTTGGGATGTTAAGGACAGGCAAGTTTGTAATGAGTGTTCACAAGTCACAAGAGAGCAACCAGAGGAGATAAACGCACCGTTAATATGCAGGTCGATCATGATTGCACTTGTAATACTTCCTCTGTCATAAAATATAAGCAATAAAAAATAAAAAATATCAAATTATATAGTATTTTAGGTAAATTAATCTTTGCATGCTCATTTATTAAGATCATATACGCCAATTGCACATGTATCTACCATTAATGTATACTAGTGGAAATGTACGTGCGACACGCACGTGTCTATATCATGTTTTCTCTTGCATTGCGGTGACATAATTTTTGTATTAGCGGTGACACATTTATGTGACATAAAAATCATCTTAACCATTTATTACTTGTTTTTCAAGCAAATTCTACAAACCCTTCACTGAAGCAATCTCAAGTAGGTTTTCTATGCTGTAGCCTTTATTTCAAATAACCATTAATTTGTTTTTGTTACTAAACAATGTTAAACCGTTCGAGTAGCCTAAACTGATGTAAAACATTGCCTCCATCTGACATGAGTTAAAAGGAGGTTTCAAACGAATTCCTTAGTTTCACCCACCTTCAAACCATGGTAAATCAACCAGTAGAAATCAGGTAAAAGTAACACACCGAATACAATAGGAATAGAAAACAATTAAAAAGGGGAAATCAATATATATATATATATATATATATATATATATATATATATATATATATATATATATATGTGTGTGTGTGTGTGTATGGTGCATTTTATATACTCCCGGAAGTAGTTACTCCCATAATCAATAAATCACGTTGCGTATGTGTATATACTCATTTATCAGTTTGAGTATGTTGACATATTAATATTAAAATACTCCAGATCTTTACTATGTGAATTTTTTTTCAAAAGAGCACATATTTTTTTAATATATTATAAATACTATGATAGTAGCATATAAAATAAGTATAACCATATACTCTAAGTATACATACATACTTGTCATACATAGTAGCCTAGATGGTCTAGTATGATGATATACTCCATCTATATACACTTCGTCGGGCCATATACGCCCTAAATCTAGAGATATACACATGGGAGTAGGAAATAATTTTCATATATATATATATATATATATATATATATATATATTTAAAATTAGAAATAAAATCACCATGGTTAAGGGGCTTGCAGTATTCTTTTTGGAATCTAAACGAAGACTGATCCTTCTACATGGTCGAGGGAAATTCCATATCCCCCTTTCTTTATGCAGTTTTTTATTATACCCGTTGACATAGCATTATAGACCGTATTGTTGCTCTTGCTACCATCAGGATAGATCTGTCCCCTTCCTCGGTTTCCCCTACATATATGGGATATTTTAAAAAATGAACGCCTTTTTTGTAGCGGGATCGGGGGAAAGAATGGGAAAGACAATTTCACTATATTTCTTACCAGTTTTTCTTGCAAAAGAATGAATAAATATTGGTTCCTCCTAGTTCCTATCACTTGACTATCACCTTAATAAAATTGCAAAAAAAAAACAGAATGAGGGCAATGCATTAACATAAGATAGGTGGAAGGGGCATATGTTGGCATTTCTATTTCGGTTGTGGATCGCCTTTTCAATGAAATATCAATTGTTTGTAGTCAATGTCATCTTTTTCTACCTCCTCCTCCTAACTGTCAACTGAAACAATTTCACACTTCAAACCAGAAATACCGTGACCCATGAGTTTTCAAAGGCATGAAGTTATACCGTTGCATCAATGGCACAACTCAGCAGAGCATGAGTTTTGAAATGCCTTGCTCTTACTGGATGTATAACCAGAGTGCACTTCCCAGCAATTGCTCTTACTGGATGTATAATCAAAGTGCACTTCCCACTTTTACAGTCTGCAATGTGCAAAAACAGCAACAGGCATGTACACAAAAATTCAGGCACTTGTACTCTTTAAATGTCAATAAATAGTTTAAATCCTAAACTAAAAATGGGTAAACAAGATCTTATGTGTAGGAAAGGAAAAAAAGGTAACAAATTATCAGTAGAACAGAGGCAGATAGAGCATGATAATGTTTTTCTTTTGTACATGGTAAACTTCTTAACGCTGTGCTGCCACCTGAATTTGCAAATCTCTGTTGTAAAGTTGAAAATAAAGCTACATGTGATGCACAAGATAACAGAAAAAAATGATGGATCTGAAACCATCGCTCACCCTAGATGCGAGCTGTCGCATCCTCTGATCCTGTTACAACGTGACCAAAAATAATTAGCCATGATCAGCGTTAGTTCATTTACCTTCTCAAGCATAGAGCACTGATATTAGCCAAGCTTATAATGCTAAAGACTCTAAAGCAGAACTGTATGCATGCATTCTACAAAACAATACACCTAATAGCCTGAATAAAGTGAACAAACAAGCAGTGAAGCCCTCAGATCACACCACAAGAACCTACACACGAGAAGAAAACTACATATTTCATTCTGAGGTAAAGTTAGTCACATTTACACAGAACTTTGAGAGGCATCCACAAAAACCACAAATCAACACCAAAGCGCACACTGGAAAAATAACCAGACAAGTAAATAAGCATAGAAGACAAACCTGTTTGTTCCCAATAGAACCATCAAAAAAGGAAGTAGAAATCTCCTGCAGCTAAGGTCACCAATGCCATATCACAGACACAGCACATCTATAACCGCAAAAAGCAATTCTGGGTCACAATCAAAAGACGGAGAAGCTTGAAGCTCGATCTAACGTGTAACAGAGGTACAGAGCCGCTTTGCCGCCTTACCGCGCCAAGATCTTTGGTTTCTCGGCGGCACAAGTCACCGGCCACCCAATGCGCGTCGCGCGGTCGAGCACTGAAAGCGAGAGCAGCCGGGAGGCGGCGGTATTTACCGCCTGGCGATGCGGGTTGAAGTGGCTGGGAAGGTGTCGAGCCGCTAGGAATTGGTCTGGGATCGCAACCTTGGAGGAGATGGGATCGCTGGATTGGGAAAGTGAGAAGGAAAGATTTCTGTGTTGGCTGATTGAGGGCTTGAGGGCTTTATGTCTTCAGGGCTTAACGATGGAAAGAGAGAGGCTTGGGTCATGACTCGGGAGGGGAGACGTGGGTACGGCGAGCGGGTATAGGAGAACTATTTGGTGAAAAAAATACGGCGAGGGAGGAGAACGGTAGGAACGCGCGTAAGACGTAAGATTACAGGTGGCTCACCATCAAATTAATATCTGCCATTAGATCTAATGACAAGAAATAATCCAACGGTTCTAACAGGAGGTGGGTATCAAAATTTGGGTGACATGTATTTTTCAATTTATTCGCTCTTTTATAGCATAGATTGTAAATCCAACCATCAGATAAAAAAATGTGGTAGGCCTAATATCTCTTCGCATTAAAGGAGAGTTACATATGTTATTTGCTTTATCTCATGATCTTTCTTAAATTTCTAAACTGCCTTATATTTCAGGATTAGGCAAGGGCATTGCGAATCATCAACACCCCCTCCTCGCCCTCCCCTAAAGATGGGACTTTGGTAAGTACTTTCTGAAAATGCAATCAAGTCTTAATTGTGGGTTTTGGTGATAATGAACACATAATTAGAGAACTAATAAGATTTATCGAGATGATAAGCAGGAAATTTATATTCGAGGATGTTACACGAAACGGAGGAGCCCCCAATTACAAATGTTGATGGCTTTGAACTCAAAGGATGTTTAAATTCTTTTATATTTTAAATTTGAGTATAAGAAAACCCGTACTATAAAGTGGGACACAATGCTTAAGCTAACATGTGCTACCAAGTGCTCAATCTTACATATACATCATCAGTTACTCAGCCAAGACAGCCAACACTTCACTCTTACCCTTGATGTCTTGCCTGGTGCGGCAGTGCCGCACCTAGAGAGAGTCACTGCCACGACTTAAGTGACCGTTCGGGCTGGGGATACCTATACTTTTCCCTTCCTTCTCAATGTCTCTCTTCTCTCTCACTCATTCAGCTCGTTCAAGAACAGAAGAGTGCTCTTCTCTCTCTCTTCATTGGTAACCTTAAGCTCACAAGCATTCTCTCTTGATTTTCCCATCAATCCTTGAGAGAAAAAGGTCACAAACTCCATTAGAGAGCAAATCATTTGATTCCCCCAACTCAAAAGAGGACTTGGTTCATATTTTGGCCGACGGTTGTATTTATTACTCTTGAAGCTTTGCTCCTAACCGGCTAGAGCGTCGTCGTGAAGCTTACCAACTTGTGTGGCAGCCCCATGAGATTTGTAACCACCTCTTGAACCTAGTAAACTCACTTCTCATCTCAAGAGTTGAGTCTCTTGACTTGAGAACGATGAAGGGTTGCAAAACCCTAAGCCTTAGTGGCTAACCTGAACAACGTGGACGTAGGCAAGCCTTGGTGATAAGCTGAACCACGGGTTAAATCATCGTGTCACCTTGTGCTTGATTTACATCATTTGCATTTCATATTGTTGTTGAGGTGATTTTTTGGGTTTGTGGTCGATCTACTTGTGTGTTGTGTTCTTACCACTTCTGGCTCTCGATCTGTGAATCTCATACATGCAGGAAGCTTAAAAAATTCTCTCGATTCTAGTTTATATTCACTGATTTTGAATTGTGACTCGAAGTTATCTGCAGGTGCAGCAGTACTGTTATTCTGGTCCAGCAGTGCCGCGAGGTCAGAGCGGCACATGTTGAATTTGATGAAAATTTAAGTGTTTGTTTTGACAGACCTATTCACCCCCTTATAGGTTAACCAGAGATCCTACACTTTCTTCTTCCCAAATTATAAGACGTTTTGGCTTTCTAGATTCATAATATATAGTAGACATACATATATCTAGGTGCGTAGCAAAAAAAACTATAAATTTAGAAAAGACAAAACGTCGAATAATATGAAACGAAGGGAATATGACATAGTTCTTTAATAGAAAACAATGGTTACGGTACCGCCTGTGCTGGTCCTCTACGTCAACTTGAGTTTGTTTTAGGGTTCACCAGGAAAGTCAGTGGACCCTTTTGTAAAAAATAATTTCTCCTCTCTGCAACTTCTTTCACAGAGTAATTTTATGAGTTAGCGCTTGGCAAAGCTTCACCTAAGAAGTCAGAAGTCAGAAAAGCTAAACTGAAGTAGTACTAAACTTGAAAAAAAAAAATGTAGTTGGCTCGAGACCCTTTTAAAAGTCTTGTTAAAGAGGATCTTATTCTTTTACAGTGCAATGTAAGTTTAAGATCGGATTTTAGAAAATATTTGCTTGAGGTGTGTTGTGGGTACACCGTAATTAAGGTTTGTTACGCTATAATTCGTACAGAACGGTGAAGGGTGGCACTATCGTTCACACACAAACACCCGCTCTACCAGGTGAGATGGCCACATGTGCCACGAATTTCTCCTTTGAATAATCCTCAGATCGCTCGATCGATCCGTGCCAAATGGGCGGACAAGATTGCGATCGGATCGGACCAGCGCCACAGTGATAAGTGGGCCCCACAAATTCATAAACTAGCTTCCGTCCTATATGATCCGCACCGCATCCGCTCCTGCATTCCCCGAAGCTCACACTCATCCAGTTGCCCCACACGCCGATTGGATTCGGATCCAAAATGGCCAAGCTCGCCGTCCTCCTCCTCCTCGCCGTGGCGGCGTCCGCCACCGTGCCGGCGCAGGGCCGCGATCCCCCGACACAGATCAAGGTAACCTCCCGTCCTTTCATGGGTCCCTTGACATGCATCACCTGTCGGGTCAATCAGTAGTCCATGAGTGGATCCATGTGATTCCATCCCTGTCCCCCCGTCGTCGCAGCTCATCCGAGGCGCAGACGCCAGCGGCGTGGTCGGCGACAGCATGGAGTGCGTGTACACGGTGTTCATCCGGACGGGGTCGATCTGGAAGGCCGGGACGGACGCGAACATCACGCTGCAGCTGGCCGCCGCGGACGGCAACGGCGTGGGGATCTCGGACCTGCCCGCCTGGGGCGGGCTCATGGGGCAGGGCCACGCCTACTTTGAGCGCGGCAACCTGGACATCTTCAGCGGCCGCGGGCCCTGCATGGCGAAGCCGCCGTGCTGGATGCGGCTGGCCTCAGACGGCACCGGCGCGCACCACGGCTGGTACTGCAACTACGTCGAGGTCACCGTCACGGGCCCGCACAAGGGGTGCGCGCAGCAGCTCTTCACCGTCGAGCAGTGGCTCGCCACCGACGCCGCGCCCTACCAGCTCGAGGCCGTCCGCGACCTCTGCAGCGGCGGCGGCGAGGGCGTCGCCGCGGCGTGACGTGGCCGGCGGCCGCCAGAGGAGAGTACACACGCGCGCCTGAATGGACCTGGGTGGACTTGGTTTGTTGGTGACGAGTCGTAATAAGTTGTGGGCCGCGAGGCGACGCGACGCGCTCGTGATTAGCGTGCGCCATGTATGATGATGATGAACTGGACTGGAGTCGTGCGCGGCGAGTCGAATAATCGCGAGCCACCTCGCGTGATGTGTAGCGTGTAGGTTTGGTTGTTTTGTAGATGGACGTGTTGCACCTTGATCCATGTTTTGGGAAATGGTAATCCGCGTTATCATGCGTGTTTCTTGCAGCTGCCAGCGCTTGGATTTGGATACCAACCGAAGTTTGTCCAAGATCCCAGTTTTTATGTCATTGTTAGCGAGGACGTCCGGGCGAACGCTCACGCCTGCTCTCTGTTTTTTTTTTTTTTTTTTTGCTGGTGAGCCCACACTCCACGCCTGCGGCCAGACCACCCACGGGGACTGCTCACACCCCCTCCACTTCTCATGTATATTGCAACATCTTAATCAATGTGTAAACACTTGCAACGTATATTTGAAAGAGTTGAAACAATTGCAACATGCATAAGAAATATTTGTAAAACACCTGAAAAAACACCTAAAAGTCATTAGAAGTATATGCAACATCCATATAAAACCATTAAACACACTGGCAACTTACGTCGAAAAAACAGATGAAACATTTAGAACAGACGTTTGCAACATATGTATATAGCCGTTGCAACATATGCAACATCCTGATACTTATGCAACATCCATATGGAACAGTTACAACATACCTGTAAGGAAAATGGACCATATGCTAATTTACTTTGGATTTTTAGTGTTTGATGACCAACACAATCAAATTTGACTAATGAATTTGCAAGTAATTGTTTTGTAGTTCAATAGGGTGCAAGGCGTGACTTGGACGAAGGCGATACGATGATCCCACGATCAACACCATAAGCAAGACCCTAGAAGCATAAGAGAAGACCCAAGATATCAAGCAAAATCCAAGCACGAAGATAGGAACCAAGCCGGACGCAAGATCGCAAATAAACGAACTTCACACAGGTGACCGGACGCGGCCCTTATAGCGAACAGAAGCATCCGATCAATATGCTTGGCAACGGTAGGCGTCAGCAGCAGCGACCGGACACTGAGGACTAAAAATGACCGAACGCGACAATGACACTGTTCACTATCGCGACAACAGCTCAGCACTGACCGGACACTAGCGGATGATTGGCCGGACGCAAGAAGTACAGCGTCCGATCGAGTCAGAGAGGTTCCAGAGCGGCAACAGCACGACCGGACACGTCCGATCAACAGTGATCGGACTCAGCAGGGCGTTCGATCATTGCGCGCTCCAACGGTCGGGACGACCGAACACGTCCGGTCAGGACGACAGCAGCGTCCGGTCAGTAGCAGAAAGCTGGGTTTCGTCCCCAACGGCTACTTTCTCCATGGGACTTATAAATAGACCCCCAACCGGCCAATTGAGAGGTGGAGAGTTGAGAAAACATATCAAGGGTGTCGATACACCATTTTAGTGATCTCCACTTGCATAGTGCTTAGTGATTCATTAGGTGATTAGCGTAGATGCTTTGTGAAGTGCTTAAGTTAATTAGACCACCGCTTATGCGATTGCTCTAGGTTTAGGCCTAGTGTTTAGTGAGGTGTGCATACCTCTTACCACTCGGTGCTTGCGCGCACCATTGTTGTATATCGAAGGGACTTGTAGTCTTGCGAGATCACACCAAACGCGTTTGTGGTGTGGCCGCCACCGTGTATCGAAGGGAACAAGGCTCGCGGCGGTTCGGCCGGAACCTTGATAGTGAAGACGACGAGGAACAGTCCGAGAGAGGCTTGCCGGAAGACACACTGGAGACCTACTTGCGCATGGGGAAGGCCTAGGGTTATCCACGGAGTTACCCGACCGGAAACTTGGCCCTTGTGAGGGATTTCTTGCGAGGGGCTCTAACGAGGACTAGGGAGAGGCTTACGTGCTTCTCGATACCTCGATAAAAATACCAGAGTCGTTGATAGGAGTTTACATATCTCTACCTTACTCTTTAGCTTCCGCATTTATATTGTTTGCATAACTCCTTTTACGGTACAGATATCAACACACCTACCAAAACCGTAGCTGTACATTTAGATAGTTTATCTTTTTGCATAGGTTTTGCTAAGAATACAAAAAGAGACCATAGTTAGAGTTAGACTTTTAAGTTTCCTAATTTAACCACCCCTCTTAAGCGTCACGGTCCCCTTTTAATTGGTATCAGAGCAGGTTGGTTCAATTTGGATCTTTGGCTTCACCACCGTTGAGCCGACGCTTTTTAGAGTCGTTGGGTTTGATACCTCTAGGCCTCCGTATTTTGATGGCACTAACTTTTCCTACTATAAAGCTAGAATGGCTTATCACCTTGAGACGGTAGATTTGGGTATTTGGAGAGTCACTCGTGATGGAATGAAACCCATTAAGAATCCCGATAAATCCACAAAGAGTGAAGAAAAAGAAATTCATTTCAATGCTAGAGCTAAAAATTACTTGTTTGAATCTTTTAGCATGGATGTGGGATATGTTTAACCAAGTGTTCACTTTAAATACGTCACATGAAATTTGGTTAAAACCAAGAGCTCCATGACGGCACACCTAATGTCCGTAAGCAAAAACATTGTGTAGCTAAATAAAATGCTGATTCCTTTAAAATGAATGACGATGAGCTTGTTTGTGATATGTATTCTCATTTGAATCTACTTATCAATAAGCTCCATTCAATAAGATTAACCATGCTAGATGATGTAGACATCGTGAGGAAGATCATCTCCATGCTACGACAAAAAAACATGCAAGCATCATCACCATCCTTCACAACATGGAGGACTTGAGCACCATAACCCCAGCCATAGTCATTGGCAAGATAGTGGTGTTTGAAATGTCACGCAAGATGGGTCAAGAAGAAGCATCTTCATCAAGCAAAGACAAAGCTCTCGCATATAGTGAGAAAAGAAGATGAAGGGCCAGCAAGTTGAGACAAGCTCAAGCTCAAGCTCCTCAAGTGAATATGAAGAAGTAGATGAGGATGATGATGAGGATTCAAGTGATGATGATCAATCTTCCTCCTCCATCTCCGACCTTGATGAAGAATCAATCAAACTTAACAACAAGGTGGAGAAGATGATCCAAAGGCTCAATGTCAAGGGTGTGCCCATCCAAATTTAAGATTTCATCTTCACCAATCAAAGAAATGAGCAAAGAAAGTAATGATGCTATGGATATGGCGAATTAGGGCATTTTATGGAAGTTTATCCAAACAAACCCACACCCAAGACAAAGAAGACATGCAAGTACAAATCCCTCACATCAATAAGGTCATGGGATGATTCTTCAAGTGGAGAAGAAAACCATCACAAGAGACAAGGCCACAAGCACTCATCATCAAGCTCTTCTCGTATGTGCCTTATGGCATGAGATAACGAAAGCTCATCCTTTAGTGAGAGTGAGAGTGATGATGAAATTCCTTCTCTTAATGAACTTATGCAAGAAAATCTTAAATATGCTAAGACTTACACTAGCCAACAAAAGAAGCTAAAAATGTTGCAAGAAAAGCTAGATAGTTCACAAGAAGCATATAAAACCTTGCTTGAACAATATGAGACATTTGCTAATCTCAATATTGAACTATCTACTAAAATTGAGCAACTTAAGGCTAGTGCAACAACAAATGCATGCACAATCAATGATGAGCAACTTATAAAGAAAAATGAAAAATTGAAAGAAAAGTTAGCTAGCTCACAAGATGCTTATAAAAGTTTGCTTGCTAAAATGGAAACTATGTGCAAATATTATGATGAGCTAACTAATAAAGTTGCTAATCTTAAAGCCGTCGGTACAACCCTCACCAAGACATCTAAAAATAAAAGTTATATCTTTGACAAGCCTAAAAAGGATGCTTCTACTTCTTGCAATGATTTATATTTAGACTCACCCTTATGCAACCAAGTTTGTGTTAAGAAAGTTGTTGTAGATACATGCACACAAGAGGTTGCAATGAAGAATGAGCAACTCAAACAAGAAGTGACTCGTCTTACCAAGGACTTGACTCAAGTAAGAGGCAAAACGGAGCAAGCCCAACTTCATCAAGATAACGCCGTCAAAGGAGTAAAGAAGCTTGATGAAGGACAACCCGTGATTTACTATGTGTGCCACAAGGAAGGTCACAAGTCCTATGAGTGCAAGGTGAAGAATGAGGGAGGAACTAACAAGAAAGAGAAAAACAAAAAGGAAACAAGCAACCTCTCCAACACTTACACCAACAAGGTGAACAAAAAGGCCTTCACACCTTATCTCTTGAAGAAGAAGAAAAAATGACATGGTGGTGGCCATCAAGGTGAACAAGCAAGCCAACAATGGGACCAAACGCATTTGGGTGCCAAAGGAAATCATTTTCAACATGTTTGGTAAGTGGGTTAGTGAATACTATGAACCCAAATTTCCCTTTCCATGTTTGGTAACTAGATTTAATTTCTTACAATTTTAATGAGCATCTAGTTCTTTTTCATGCCAAGGTTTGCATTTGCATGTTTAATCCTTTGTCATGCATACACTATGTATATCTTATGGTAGGCTTGCTCGATCTCACTCTTAACCTTTGGAGCAAACCTACATGGTTTTAATTATTTAGGAGCACGGCACATAACTTGTTTTACAATTGTTCATCTAATATGTGCCAAAGTACAAATTATAGATAATTTCTCTTGAATATCACTTTTGAAAATGATTCTCACATTCATGTGATGTCATCCTTCAAGTGGTATTTTTGATTCTAAAATCAATGTGCATGTCTCCTACAAGTATTCCATACTTGTGTGAATAAATTTAGGGGAGGTTACTCTACAAGTTGGATGCTTTGAGACTAACACCTTTTCAAGCTTATCATGTGTATAGTAGTCTCATTGCAAGGAAAATGGAGTCCCCAGAGGTAAGCATCATACTTCAAATATCCACCACCTATTGTAAGTGGTATAAATCAAATTGGTTTCCACATGTGGTATTTTTAAACCGATATCATCATGTTGATTTTACTTTGAAATTTACATACTTTCTCCATGCATTATATAGATTAAACTTTCTTGAGCATTAATTTGTCAATTATGCATAAACTACATTCTTCATCATATGTATGTATATATTTAGGGGAGAGCTTAGTCTATGTAATGTGAGAGTCAAATTTGGTGACCTATTCCACTCCACATACAAAGGATCACCGAGTTTGACTCTCTCTTGTGCTAATGTCTTCCTTTGCGGTGTTTGATTCCAAAAGAAGAGAATTTGTAGGACCAAAAGCAAGCCTGATCATAATAATTTACAAGTGGTAATGGTCCGATAAAGGGAGGATAGTGGATTATGGAGTTAGGGAGAGGCTTAAATTTATAATGCCACATAGGGACATTTACAAGGGTAAGATAAGTTTCTAAAGATGTTTAAATATGGTATCTTTTAGCATCATATAACCTTGCCCTTTTGCATTGCATCCTAGCAAGTAAATAGTTTTTAAATTCTAAAATTTTTATTATTTGCTTGTTTTGGTCATGTTGACATCAATCATCAAAAGGAGGAGATTATAAGGAAAATGGACCCTAGGCCCATTTACTTTGGATTATGGTGTTTGATGACCAATACAACCAAATTTAACTAATGAATTTGCAAGTAATTGTTTTGTAGTTTAATAGGGTGCAAGACGTGACTTGGACGATGGCGACATGATGATCCTACAATCAACACTATAAGTAAGACCCTAGAAGCACAAGAGAAGACCCAACATATCAAGCAAAGTTAAAGCACGAAGATAGGAACCAAGCCGAACGCAAGATCACGAAGAAACGAGCTTCACAGAGGTGACCAGACGCGGCCCTTATAGCAAACGAACGCGTCCGATCAATATGCTCGGCAACGACAGGCGTCAGCAGCAGCGACCAGACGCTGAGGACTAAAAGTGATCGGGTGCTACGATGACACTGTTCACTGTTGCGACAATAGCTCAGCATTGACCGGACGCTGGCGGATGATCGACCAGACACAGGAACTGCAGCATCCGATCGAGTCCAGAGAGGTTCTAGAGCGGTGACAGCACGACCGGACGCGTTCGATCAACAGTGACTGGACTTGGCAGTGTGTCCGATCAACGCACACGCTCCAACGGTCGGGACGACCGGACGTGTCCGGTCAGGACGACAGCAGCGTCCGATCAGTAGCAGAAAGCTAGGTTTCGTCTCCAACGGCTACTTTCTCCATGGGGCTTATAAATAGACCCTCCAACTGGCCATTTGAGAGGTGGAGAGTTGAGAGAACATACCAAGGGTGTTGATACACCAGTTTAGTAATCTGCACTTGCATAGTGCTTAGTGATTCATTAGGTGATTAGCGTTGGTGCTTTGCGAAGTTCTTAGATTGATTAGACCACTGCTTATGCGCTTGCTCTAGATTTAGGCCTAGTGTTTAGTGAGGTTTGCATATCTCTTACCACTCGGTGCTTGCGTGAACCATTGTTGTACATCAGAGGGGCTTGTAGTCTTGCGAGATCACACCAACCACGTTTGTGGTGTGGCCGCCATCGTGTACCGAAGGGAACAAGGCTCGCAGCGGTTTGGCCAGAAGCTTGATAGTGAAGACAGTGGGGAGTGGTCCGGAAGAGGCTTGCCGAAAGACACACCGGAGACCCACTTGTGCGTGGGGAAGGCCTGGGGCTATTCACGGAGTTATCCGACCGGAAGCTTGGCCCTGGCGAGGATTCTTGCGAGGGGCTCCAACGAGGACTAGGGAGCGTGCTTCTCGATACCTCGATAAAAATATTAGAGTCATCGATGGGAGTTTGTATATCTCTACCTTACTCTTTAGCTTCTGTATTTACATTGTTTGCATAACTCCTTTTACGGTGGAGATAGCAACACACCTAGCAAAATCGTAGCTGCACATTTAGATAGTTTATCTTTTTGCATATATTTTGCTAAGGATATAAAAAGACGCCATAGTTAGAGTTAGACTTTTAAGTTGCCTAATTTACCCTCCCCCTCTTAGGCGTCACGGTCCTCTTTCAATACCTCTAAAACATCTACAATACTTTAAGCATACTCTTGCAACATGTCTGGAGCGACATTCTAGTGCGTGGCGACCACCATGTCAGGTGCGCTAAGGAACTCGATAACCGCTTCGATGGGCAAATCGGGGCTGAGAGGCGGCGGAGCGAAGAGCACTTTGGACTAGGCCGCCGCGAGCTTCTTTTGCTAGGGGCATCGAGCCGGGGCGCGAGGAGCCTTGAGACGGGCGTGAAGTATGGCCCGACCATGACGCCGTCACTATCTCTAGTTGTAGGAGGATGTAATGAGGAGGACGCCGACGCCGACATCGGCGATGAGGGTAGGGGTGGCGGGAGGCGTGACTCCAGCGGCGGAGCTTAGCCTCGCGGAGGTGGGCGAGGGCCCCAGGACAGAGGAAGCGGAGGTGGTCGCCATTGGCGGCACCGGACAAGGAGCGGAGCTTGCGAGGCGGAGTGGCATATTTTTTTTGGTGGCGGTGTCCGAGCGGACAGACGCCCGCAAGGCAACATTACTGCTTTATCATTGACAACACCGTCCTTGATTTTCATCCTAGTTGAAGAATTATCAAGCACATGGATGATACAAGGATGGCGAAAATGTGAGGTTTATTCAAATAAATTGGGTGTAGACATATACTACCTCCATCTACAAAAGAATGCAATTCTCGGATTTTGAGGAGTCAAACGGTCTGAACTTTGACTAAATTTACATAAAAAAGTATAAACATTTTTTATACGAAATAAGTAACATTAGATTAGTTATAGAATATATTTTTATAATAAAACTATTTAGAGACATAAATGCTAATACTATTTACTATAAATTTGGTAAAACTTGAGTTCAATTGACCGGCACGGATACTACAATTATATTCTTATGTGGACCGAGGGAGTAATCTAGTATTCGGAATTGGCACAGCACATCCTTGGATCAGGATATTTGTATTTCTTTTTGCTTATAAGAGGTACGAGTGGGCACAAAACTTGATACTTGAATTGAATCAGTAGCATCTTTCGGGTGAGTTTGAGTAGCATTTCTGGTAACTCAAAATTCTCAAAACCCTTATTTTTCAGATAACCCGAATATCCAAGACTTTTTTTAGGGGAACCCGAATATCCAAGCCTGAGAGGTATAGAATGGATTTTTTTTTCTTCTTTTTGATAATAATCGAACATACAATTTTTTTTAGGGAAATAATCGAACATACAAATGACAACAAGCAAGCCTAGAGGCCTTCTTTCGGAACATTCGAAATAAAAAGGCCCATAGCCCCAGTAAAGAGACAAGCCCATTTTTGTTCTTTTTAGCGGATACAGGCCTACCCAAAATTCCAGATGGACCTCATGCTTAGACTGGATGAGATCAGGCCCAGAATTGTCTAACAAATTTCTAACGTAGGCCCAGAAGCTTAGGAGCGTTCCTCCGCCAGACGCCAGTTCTTGCGCGCTTCTCTCTCCGTGATGGATGAGAAAGAGCATGGCGCTAAAGAACAAAAGAAGTGAGTGGTTCGGGCGACCCTCCATGGAACTATCAGGACTCGCGAATTTCGTGAAGAGAAATCGATCTGCTTTTACAAATTTTGCCCTTTTTTTTTTTTTGCTAGGCCCCAAACAGCAAGGAAAGGCAGGCAATGCAAAGCATCACGCAAGCAATGGCTAGGGGCCAGCGTGCCGGGCTGCGGAGCAAAGCGACCCCGGCACCGCATGCAACGAGTCTCCATGGCTTTGGGATTGGGAATCTTTGTGAGTGGACGGTAGGGGCCAGGCCAGGGCCATCCGTCGGGGCGGGAGCTCTCAAGTGCATCGTCCCTTTCATCACATGTTCACTTGGTCGTTAACGGAGTGATGCTGTTTTGTTGTGAGAAAAAAATATTATATTATAATTCATACGAATAACTGATACGATCAAGCGAACAGGATACATAGCGAGCACTCCTTCTTAAGTGAGGCACGGCTCCTCTTTACACGTCGCCGCGCGCTCTCGCTCGCTCTCTCGTCAAATCAAGCTAGCGCAACAGCCCATCCCTCATCATTGGCACGCGGCTAAACAAAAACAAGCAATTGCAATTTGCAAAGGGCGACGCGACGCCATTAGCGGTGATGATTTGGTGGCGCTAATCATACGAGAACGGCCATCATTAGGAGCGTTGATGGAGGGATTAGTATATAGTAGGAGTAGGTAACAAACGCGCCGCAAATATCATAGACCCGCAGGGTGGCTCTGGTTTGGACGGATATTGTGTATGTATATGCATATATATTTATGTGTCATGTGTGCGTCTTTGCCGCTGCGGTTAGTGTAGCTTTTCTTTCTTTCTTTCTTTTTTTGAAAATGTGGTTAGTTTGGCTTTGAAGCTTCGTGGCCGGGCAAGTGGCTGTGAGATGCGGCAATCATAAGCGTTGTATGGGCATGTTTGGTTGAAGGCCTGGGCATCTTGCTAGGTAAAAAATGATATCTGGAAGTTGTCTGGAAAGTTGATATTTTTTGTCAAGCTAGGCAAGTATAAAGAAGATGTGTTTGGTTGGTGCCATGGACCTGAGAAGCTATATGATTATTAAATAATATGAGGATAATATAACTTTAACACTTATGATTAAATAATATAAGGATAAATAAATTTTTTAAATGAGAAATAAGATATATAAATAATCATAATCTAGATTGCAAAATAAACTTTAATTTGATGAACAATAAAAAATCTTTTTCACGCGTTGGTGAACAGTAATATGGTTGCAATTTTTTAGCAGCAACTTGCACGTTATTTGTGGGCACTAAAAAATAGGACAGAAGTTAATTATTAGTACAAAATATGCATAGTAGCTAATTAACTTGAATTAACTTTGATGCTTTACACAGCCAGACAGGTTTGCTGGTGCCAAGCGCTCGTTTTTGGAGGCCTGGGACTGCCCTCCGATGCCTGGACCAGACAGGTGGCCAGGTCTGCATCCAAATAAATCACAGGCAAGACACAGGTAGCCATCCACCCAGGCAGATGAGCTCCAGGGCACCATCCAAACATCCCCTATGTCTCTCTCTCTGGGCGGGCGCCGGGCGGGATGGAAATTAATAAGAAATAAAACTGCCTTGCTGCATGGGCATTTTGCGGTTTGGCGCCGCGCCACGGGCCACTACTCCCTCGATCCCTAATTTGAAAACTTCAATTTCGATAGGATCCTGGACTTTTTTCTATGTTGGTAATCCATGAGGATATCATTCTAATTATCATTCTATTTCTTAGTGGTGGGTTTCCATCACTAGGTTTTGCTGCCCTTGCTTCAAAAGAGCCCTCACTTTGCCGTGTACTCGCCACTCGGAGATGCCGTGACTGTCACGAGGTGTTGGGCGGCGTGAGTTATGGGCCTGTACGCGTTTCATTGATTGGGCACCACCAGCAAGTAGCGCAACTGTACGTGTAATACTGCCTACAGCGTCGCATGTCCACGCACCAGCGGGCATGGTCCTTGCTGCCAGGATCTAGGTACCATCGGTATTGTTATCCTCTACCACTTATAGCATCGGTACAATGAGAAGCAATTCATGATTCATCCATCCCAAACACGGTGCGTTTTTTCCTCACTCAGCCCTCACTAAGAGATACTCCGTCTGTCCAGAAAAAAAAAACACAATTCTAGCTTTGAATCTTGTCCAGATTCAGAGCTAGAATTACGTTTTTTTTGGCACAGGGAGTAGAGCTTTGTAATGCCTGACACGGTACGCAGCCCATTGCAAGCATGAATCTCAAAGCCGTTCCATCCGCAAACTGCTGTTGTCTCGAGTGGTTCTGTATTTCTCTGTTTTCTTCTTCTTCTTCTTTTTTCCCTTAGTGTCTCCTCGTAACGCAGAGGCTTGGGCTTGTCCCGGATAAGACGATCACATTCACAGCTAGCGCTGTACAAATCCCATTCAAAAAATCTAAGGCAAGATCATGCACGGGCGCACGGCAGAAGCATGGAATTTACTAGCCTAGGTGCGTGCATGCCAGCCTTGCCTTGGCTCTGCACGTACGCATCATGGACGGTACACCAAAACCGTGCGCATTTGCCTATTTTTTTCTTCTCCAGTTGCCCCTGCAGTCTGCAGAGTATCAAGCCAATCATGTCAACTGTTAAGATCTGGTCTAAATACCCTCTAATAATCAGCACCTGTTGTTATTACGATGGCCACATATATATAATACTAAGCCGAGCTCCTGAAAATTTACATATACTAGTAGAACAAAGCGTACTTGGCTCATTGGCTCATTTCATAATGACGCACTTTGGCATAGAGCAATTCTCTCCTATATGCTATGCAACAATACAAAAGTACTCTTTTGATTGGATCGGCCTAAGCTAGTGGTGATGGATGATCATATATGAACTACCTAGATTTTAATTTTTTTAGAAAAAAAAAATTAATCTATCTAGCTTCAAAGAGAAACCAGTAGTAGATTATATAATCTTAAGAAAGTATATTCATAAAAAAAGAGCAAGGACCACATAAAGGACTCTCGTATGATTAGTTCTCCCAAATCCGAATAATTTAGCCTCTAAACACTACACCAACACATGAACCGAACACCACGCTGATCTCGATGTCACTGCAAACGTGTCCAAGCAGCATACCGTTGTTTACTAGAGTACAGCCCCAGCATGGCAACTAACACACACATCATTTTTGTCGACACGTCAGCATCACGACGAGATTATGCAGCTGTGAGTGCATGTTGTGGCATAAGCTTTTTCTCCATGATGACGCTTAGTTTCTTAAGCGCTGGCTGGCACCAACTGAAAGCTGGAGGCCGGCCGCCTGCTTTTTAACAAACACCTAGTATAAACAGATCATCATCACTCTCCCCCTCTCACACACACACACAGACACAGCACCATGCTTCACAGGAGGAGCCGCACGCTGGGAGGGAGCTCAGATCGAGCTGCTGCGCGCCGAGCTGTCGCGACGATGAAGGGCGGGAGGGGCAGCAATGGCGCGGGCACGGACCTGCTCGTCTGCTTCCCGTCGCGGGCGCACCTCGCCCTCATGCCGCCCAAGGCCATCTGTAGCCCGTCGCGCCCGTCCGCGTCCGAGCCGGTCAAGCGCCGCCACAGCACCAGCCGGGCGGGGCCGATGCCGCCCAGCGGGCTCTACAAGTCGGCAACGGCCAGGAACCCGAGCCGGCGCGGCGCGGCGGATGTCCCCGTGGACAACGAGCCGACGTCGCCCAAGGTGACGTGCGTGGGGCAGATCAAGGCCCGCCCGGCCAAGCCCAAGGGCCCCGGCGGCGGTGGCGGTGGCGGTGGCGGTGGGAAGAAGACCAAGAAGGCCACGTGGCTGCAGGCGCTGGGGATCAAGAAGGATGCCATGGCGCTCTTGGACGCCCTGCACGGCGCTTTCAGGTTCAACGTCGCCGGCTGCTTCGGCAGCTTCCCCGGCGCCGTGGGAGTGGGGTACACTTCCGGGGAGGATGACGACGACGAGGAAGACGATGCGCCGCGCACCGAGAAGAAAACAG
Organism: Miscanthus lutarioriparius; assembly: GCA_904845875.1. Taxonomy (NCBI): domain Eukaryota; kingdom Viridiplantae; phylum Streptophyta; class Magnoliopsida; order Poales; family Poaceae; genus Miscanthus; species Miscanthus lutarioriparius. Next base: position 10,942,623 of record CAJGYO010000007.1, on the reverse strand, counting down.
AGCACGGCGCGGCATTGGCCCGGTGGTTCATGGTGTTGGAGGAAGGCAAGAAGCTGCAGGGACAAGAACCGGAAGAGAGCCAGGAGGAGGACAAGGAGGAAGACGCGGCCCCGCCGGCGAACGCTCTGATGCTGATGCGGTGCCGGTCGGCGCCGGCAAAGGGATTAGTGAGGAGGCTAGAGGCAAAGGAGTGCGAGGATGTGAAGAACGCCAAGAAGACTCCAGAGGAAGAGAAGGAGAAGGAGGGCCTAGTGCTCATGACGTACTCGCCGGACTTCTTCAAGGTGTCCCTTGACATTGCCAAGGAGACTTGGATCGTCGGCGGTGATGACGCGGTCCTGCGCTGCCGGAGCTGGAAGAGATGATCGCAATGATCGTACAACAAGGAATGTATGTGCCTTTTGTTTACCTTTTATTTACTCCTTGCTTGCTTTTTTTCTTCTTCTCCTTTTTTCGCCCCTCTTGAGAATTCTACTACTCTGCATAAGGCTCGTGTGAAGGGTATGATCAGCACACAGCAGAATTGGTTTAGCCAAGGCCACTGTATTGGCCTCTCTGCAAAACATTTCTGCTCTGTAAATAGTGCTGTAACGTCCCTTGTTAAATGTTACCCAGGTATACTTGGCCGGTGATATGCCAGACTGAACAGTACTGGCCTGTATGATGAACTTGACAGCTCATCCTTTCGTGCTAGTAAAGTTTCTCTTTGGCATTCAGATAAAATTCTCTAGATGCTTTACTCTGGCCTAATGATGGACCAGAATCTCCATGATGAACTTTTCAGAATATCTCGTTTTTCTTCCTGGAAACCGAATGCTTTGTTGGCATGGTTCATTGGCTTGCCTCTATTCAGCTCATATGAGCTGTGAGGAAACGGCAAGACCAGGCCCTTTTACGGACAGAGCCTACAGAGATGTCGGTCTGTCGGATTTAGCTGGAGCTTTCATTTTACCCAACAAGGCCATGCTCCATGTTCCAACAAGAAGTGTACTTGCCTTTGCCCACCGGCAATCACTGTCTCAGCTATCATCTGATGGGCCTAACAGAGAGAATAAACAGGTTGATTAAAGGAGGATTTAAGTCTGAGATCCACGTTGATGAAAGTGATAGCTTACTCGCAAAGCTTGCATTACTACTAGTCCTAGCTAGGGCCCGTGGATTGTCAATCTTACTTCAATTCTTCAGGCAGTGAAGTTGAGTCACTTGGAAGTTCACCGAAGCAAGCTGCATATTTCAGAACGCTTGACTGACAACTGACAACCAAGGTGTAAGAAACATGGACGCTAGCAAGAGTTTAGTTTAGTGATTTTCGTGATTGAGTGACAATATTGTTAAATTATTTTAACTAAAATGTGCTCCATATAGAAAAGTTTTTTTTATAAAGGATCTATGTGTGATGGTTGCTAGAATAAAGGAATAAGAATTATGGGTTGAAATACCTTCTCCCCTCTCCCTTCAAAAAATAACTATTGTGTGAACCAGGACACAAAGATACAGAGAGCTCGCATGAAAGTGGTATCATACAGTTGAATCAATTTGTAGAGGGAAGAGAAATATTTCCAAGACACAAAGAGCTCGCAGGGCGAAAGGTAGGTATGTGCGGTGTAGCACATGAACGGTTGAGTTGTGCTATGCACACATGAAAGTGGTTTCATACGGTTGAATCAATTTGTGTTAATACGATCTTGTAAAGCTATTCTTCAAAAAAAAAAAACGATCTTGTAAAGCTTCCTCTAATTTTAATGACTTTGCTTACATTTGGTACCAGAACCAAGTTTTAGCACATTTGATTTACTATGATAGTTTCTCTTAGCATGACAGGTCTAGAATTTTGTTATGGGGGCATGCCACACATAAATTCTATATATTCTAATTCGATAAAATACATTTAGCAATATGGTAAACATATATAAAATTTGCTCCACAATTTGGTACAAAGTACAATCTGACATGATACTTACATTCAGTAATTAAGTCTAAGCGGTGCATAATTACAACACAAACAGATTAAAAATACCATATCAATAGTTGAAAATACGCTAGCCCATTCACTAATTCAGGTCAGGAGAATCTAACCATGATCATCCAAATCACTACGCACATAAACATATTGGACTAGTAACACAATGAGTACAGGACCAACCTATATGCGTGCGGCTACTGCTAATTTAGAATCCTTCATTTAGAACAACTTGTGTGTGAGTCTGTGCATCATCCACAATTCTAGTACATGGCAACCTACAGGAGAGGATATGGAAGGGACAAAGGACAGATTGAACAAAAAAGACAATACCTACTACGAGTCTGCTGTGCCATATTCCTGTGACTCGGTGGCTGCGGCCTGGGGGCTGGGGCACCACGACAGCTGGAAGACGAAGGCAGCGGAAAAAGGCTAACCTTGCGTGTAGTGGGTAACCGCTCGGCGGGAGGCAGGACTGCCAGCCAGCGGCCACCGGTTTCCCGTCGGTCTCGGTCCTGTACGACGTGCGGCTGGCCGTGCGGGCTTCGGGCGTGAGGCGGAGCGGCCGATCGCTGGCAGGGGGTGACGATTCGATCACGATCAGGAATTCCAGATCCAGGCGGGATGACTACGCGGCGTGGATGGAAGACGAGATGAGACCAGCGAGGGTAACATAAACATGGGCTGTGCTGGGCTGAATCTGTAGGGTATGGGTGGCCCACCCAGCATACCCTATAGATCCGTTCTTGCTGTCACTTATAATGTCTTGTATGTACATGCCATGCTATGTAAAAATATATGCAACATAAAAGTTTATTGTGTTGTATATATAGAATGATATGACTGATGTGAGTGCTTATCTATATGTTTTCCTATGGTTTTGAGTTAGTAAGACTTGTTTTCCAAACACAAGTTTTGCTTCATATAACATTGCACTATATGGCATTAAGATGGGCTAAATTGTTATTGAGAAATGTGATGTATTCATTCGAATGTTTCCGAATGAATGAAAGCTCATGTAACAATAAGTATAGATTCTTGTCACTAAATGTTTTACTGTTCATGTACAATGGTAAGGATCATTTTATTTGTTGTCATATCTCTTAGTATTTTATTGGGAATTGAATCAATTGAGAATTTAGCTCTTTTCTAGTGTTTGTGATTCAACGTGAAAGGATATCCTATCTCTTTGCTAATAGGGTTTGTGAAGGAACTTTAGTGACAAAGAATTCTCTTTCCCATGAACGAAGTCATCTTTCTAAAGGTTTGCCAATAATTGCATGGATAATGAACGAAGAATTTGTCTTACCCATCTATTTTCTTTAGCGCAAACTCTAGGTTGATTTTCTTCCGGCATGCTTTCTTGTACAGGCTTGGTGCAATGTTTCCTGCCGCTACCCCCATTAATCCAGCTAGAACACCAAAATGATGCTTTATTCCCCTTCCCAATCGAGACATGTGTTAGAGCAAAAAAAAAAGCGCTTTGATAGGAGTTGGGTTTCGCTTAGTCGCAAATTAGTTTTCGTGTAATAGCCCTTTCTGCTTTCTTCGGGTGTTTCTTCCTCCGGGTTTCTAGACCTTCCAAGGCATCTCGCCTAAGTGGGTTCTAGACATTTGTGTATTGCTACCTTTTTAATGAAATAAGTGCGGTGGCAAGTTCACAAAAAAAAAAGGTTTGCCGTGGAAAGTTGGAGTCGCAGAAAAAAAGGTTCGTGGAAAGTTGGAACCGCTTGTTAGTTGTCACTTCTGCGACAAGCTCGACAATGATGATGTACAACTATCTCCATCTTTTAGGGTTTGCAGCTGAGCTTTTTAGGATGCTTTGGGTTTAGTCGTTTGGTTCTCGTGCTCATTTTTTGGTTAATTTTCCTCTAATAAACCATGCAATTTTGAGGTTTTTGGGCCTGTTTTTGTTATATGGGCATGTTTGGATCACCCAACTAAAGTTTAGCTAGCTAGCTAAAATTTAAGTAAACTTTAGCTAGCTAAAAGTTCTTTCAACTAAACTTTAGCTAGGGTGTTTATATCCTCTAGCTAATAGACTCAGTTAAACCTTAGCTGGGTCGAAGTAGCTAAATTCAGCTAAACTTTAGCTGGTCTTTTAGCTCGACCGTTTGGATCCTTAGCAGCTAAATTTAGCCAGCTAAAGTTTAGTCTGTGGATGTAAAAAGGCCTTACATCGGACCAGATCCTTTTCTTTTTAGGTGAACATCTTCGAAGATGTTTGTTAAAAAAAATTATAAAAAAGTATCAGTCAAAAATTTACATCTGAAATTGTCATATGAAAACAAAAGCAGAACGGTTGCAGTTGCAGCAAAAAGAGGGCCTTGCTCAAGGCAACAATCACATAATTTAGATTCGAGATGATCATTCATTTTTAGAGCAGAGCCTTCAGTCTGTTGTTGTTCAGTTTCAGAGCCAGATTAACTGAATCTTCACAAATCTCTGGGATCCGTCACCGGCATCCCCCACAACCAAATACATCAGCTTTCTTTTCGCAAGGAACCAAACACATTCAACTAACTACACATCACACTGGAGCAAGTATTATGTACAGTTCCATTTCTTGATTCTCTTTGCAAATTGGTGTATGGTGAACAAAAAAGCATACAGATTTGGTATAACAAACTGTGCAACGGCGCGTGCAGAATTGTTTTGTCGAAAACCTTGTCCTCTTCAGAAGTTGCGGTTGATTTCTCTGGTAGCCGACAGAATAAAGAAACCTGCAAAGAAGAACAGGTTATCCTATGATCAACATGCCAAACTTTTGCTTTAAAGAACATGGTGCACAGTCAAGGAATCTGCCGGATTTTCTAATCACTCCTTATTTGTTTGTTTATCTACGCGTGACCATCTACCACCTATTAACCAGTTAAAATTTAGATAGATAAAGAGAACCGAAGTTTGTTAGGACCGACACTTGAATCATTAGTCCAAGGAATATGAGTGCGCTCTTTTAATTGTAGTTTTTCTGTATCAGTGTATAAACAATCCAACACCTATTTTGCAGGCGATTTTAAATATTTCCCCTGTTTACAAACACGCAGAATACGAGCTGCAAGAAGAACTTGAGAAGGGACATGTAGTTGCATGACGTCAGTGCTGAGATCTGGCTGCTGCGCCCCCATTCCTTTGGCCCTTGAGCTTGGCTTCGACCTCAGAGAGAGCCTTCTTCACGTCCTCATTCTCCGGCAGTTCTTGGATCAGGACCTGGTAATCTCTCAAGGACGCTTCCCACCTCTCCAGCTGAACACACACAACACCACCAAAAAGACAATGGCAAAAATAAGACCACCCGTTTGCGTTTATTGCAGTGAAAAGCTTTTCCGCACGGGGAGACTGCAGTTGCAGTCGTGTAGAACAGCAGCCATGTCCTACAGCGCACCTTGACGTTGCAGTCCGCCCTCCTGAGCCGCGCCTTGCTGTACGAGGGGCGCACGACGAGCGCGCCGCTGCAGTCCTCGACGGCCTTCTCGTGCCGCCCGAGCTTGGCGTGGCACGCCGCGCGGTTGCAGAGCAGCACGGCGTTGCCGGGCTCCCTGTCGAGGCCCTCGCCGTACGCGGCGCACGCCTCCACGAACTTGGCGGCCTTGAAGAGGTCGTTGCCACGCAGCCGCGCCGCGGCCGCCGCCTTGGCCCTCCTCTGCACGACCGTCACCTCCCGGTTACTCGGGTCCAGCTGAAACGCCGTCTGCGCCGTCGCCACCGCGTCCTCGAACCTATCGTCACGTGGTCACGACAACTCAAGCGCCAGCCACGGCCACGCCACCTTTTTTTTTTTGAATGCGTTTCTGAGGAGGAGCGGGAATGAACAGACCTTCCAGCAGCCATGTCGACCTGAGCTCGCGCGATGAGGAAGTAGGCGTGGCCGAAGGTGCCAAAGAACTTGGTCGACTCGTCGACGCCGAACCTCGGCGCGGCGGCGCTGCTGAGAAGCGAGTCCGCGTCGTCGTGCCGCTGCAGCCTCAGCAACGCCTCGGCTTGCAACGCCATCACCTAGCAGAGTTCACCGCGAGAAACACGTTTGTCAGAACGCTAGCCGCACGTGCAGTGCAGGGTTCACGGTCCACGGAGCTGTGTGGCACATGTCGTGGCGGACGAGCGCTGACCTGAGGAGCACAGTCGGCGCCGTCGGACACGGCGGCCTGCGCTTCCTGGAGCACCGTGATCCAGTTCTTGAGCCTGCGCGCGTCGCTGCTCTTGGCGATGCGGCTCTTCACCGACTGCGCACGGGCAACGTCTGCCTCCGCGGATTCGTTGGAAGATTGCTTGAAGTGGTAGATGGCTTTGTCAGGTTCTCCTAATCTGAGCAACACGTAAACGAGTTGATGGGTATCATAAACCATCTGATGTTTCAACAATTCTATTCCATCTCAAACTCATTATGCTATACAATGAATTTCCATGCATATAATTAGCCGATTACCACAATTCTATATTAAGTAGTACAATGGTTGGCATCTGATTCGGTGATTCCTAATGACATTCTAAACAATTTGCTGTGTAGAGTAGAGTGTAGGAAAATGAAGGCAAAGACTTGTTCTCTGACAGTTTTCAATTAGTGCAATCATGAACTTGAAAAGGAGGGGTAAGCATGCTTGCCGAGGAAGTGATTAGTCATTCAAAGCACCAATCATCAATGCTTGCCGAGGAAGTGATTAGTCATTCAAAGCACCAATCATCAATGTTTATCTTACAAATTGCTAGCGTAAATTAAGGCAGAAGGTTGTGCACTTGTGCTTGACCTGCTAATCCAATGATCTAATGTACGTTCCAAAGGAGCACATGAGGAATAAAGTAATGCCATGATCTAATCATCAAGGGGTTGTAGTAATTGCAGTTGTGAAAAAGGTGGAGCCGTGGAGGCGACCAAGAAAGGATAAATCTGTTCCTACGCACCATCTTCATCGTCCTAAAACCAAAGTGCACGGTGACGTAGAAGTAGATACTCCACTATCAATTTCATTTTAGTAGCTAAGAATTATTTGATTGCTTAGTAGTTGTTATAGCATGCCATGATTCACATGAGTATTTTTTATAAGGTGCATAAAATTAAATATTTTTAGCAACTTTTAATCCAATGGTGCTAATATTTTGTTTTTGTAGTCATGACTCATGAACAATATACTTTGAACAAAATTAACGGTCAATGTTCAATTTTAGATGCCGGGCAAGATGAAACTATGATGTACCAAAAAAAATTATATGTGCGCCATATAAATGGCCCGTGATGGAACGTTTGAACGTGCACGGTTGAGTTCAACTACCATTGCACACCAAAAAAAAAATGAAAAAAAGTAACAAATGCAAGCACTTACTCCACGGAGACTAAGATCACAAAGTCTAGTACTGTAGTACTTTATAAAATCAGATTCCTTTGTTCAATATTGTAGCAGCATTAAATATTTTTGATGAAATAGCAGCATTAAATATTGCTAATTAAAAGCGCAACTGGCACTAATATCAGATCGTATGTAGTATAATTAACAGATAAAAATAGACAAGATGCATGCACTGTCACGATACAATTGTTGACGAAGAGTTGAAACAGAATTGGACCAATGACACGACGGAGGGGAATGACGAAATTTGCAATGCCTTTGATTTGAAAATCGACGAGATGTCCCACGTACCTGAGGTACAAGCCGCCAAGCCGGTGGTGAGCGCGATCGTACGAAGGGTCGATCCGCACGGCCTCCTTGCAGTCGCCGACGGCCTCGATGAGCCGTCCGAGCGCGGCGAGCGCGGCCGCCTTGTTGCTCCAGTACGCCGGCCGCCTCGCGTCCATCATGATGGCCTGGTCGTAGAGCGCCACCGCCTCCGAGTAATGCCCCTGCCGGTACTCCTCGTTGCCCATCTCCTTGAGCTTCTCGGGATCCGTGCGGTGCGACAGCGCCCGGCACAGCTCGCCGCCCCCCGCCGGCCTGGGCTCCTTGACGATGTTCCCCATGCCCGAGAACGCGTACCCGTTGGGCGCCTTACGCTCGTTCGTCGCCTTGGCGGCGCGCTCCACGGAGTTGCGAGCCGGCGCGCCGCCGCCGCCGCCCGCGTTGAGGTTGCCGAGGTTGCGGTGCAGCATCATGTTGCCGGACGTGGCGCGCACCAGCTGCGTGGTGCCCTTGACCCTCTGGTGGTCGAGGATCATCTTGTCCAGCTCTGCGGCCATGCCGGTGTACTCCGCCGCCGGCTCCACGGCGGGCCTCGGTCCGCCGCCGACGGCGTTCGCCACCTTGGTGATCGGCCTACTCCTGTCGTTCGCCGCCGGTGCCGCGGCGCGGGCGACGGCGCCGTTCCGCGCCGCCGGCACGGGCATGGCGTTGGGGCGGCGCACGAGGGAGGAGGAGTCGTGGTGCACGCCGGGCTTCCGATGATGCGCCGGGTTCGCCGGTGCCGGCGCAGCGTTCGGGGCCTGGGCCTCGGCGTCAGAGGAGGCCCCGTTGATCCGGTGGAGGGAGGTCATGGATGCGGAGCGGCGGCGGCGGAACATGCCGCTGTAGATGCCGAACATGGCGCAGCCGGTCGGCGGCGGCGGGTCGCGCGGCTCCGTCATGGCGACCATGACCGTGGCGACGTTCGCGGCCGCGCGGCCCCGCAGAGTGCTGCGTCGTGCGTCGTGCGCGCGGGGAAGGGCAAGGCAGGGGATGTGGGCAGTGCCAAAGATGAGAGGCAGGCAGAGCCAGGAGGTGTGCTGGCCGTTGGCTCCTGGTTGGCAACCAACGACGACGGGTTCCGGACTTGGGGTGGGAGTGTGGGAGCACGCGGATTTTAAACTGCATATGTTACAAGAAGAAACCCCCCTTGTGTGTTTTTGGAGCTGGGACCGTGGGCCCTCCTGTGCAAGTTCTCAGTTTCTTCTTTCATTTTCAATTTTAATTGCTTTTTCTCTCCATGCATCCATCCTTTTTTGTTTTGGAGATGTGTAGTAGTCTCCATTGATTGCTGTGGAGTCATGGATACAAGGACCATGCATGGGTTTGTTTTGTGAATGGCTTGGTTAGGTCAAACGTCTAGATTTTGGTAGTTATGGTGGCATCTGGTTTAGTTTGGACCGTGTTTGCAACGTTGTTTTTGTGTTCAAACGGAGGCACGCGCGCAATTAGAAAGTTGGTTTATAGCAAAAACAGAGCACTAGAGAAAGCAGTACAAAGCAGATGGTCCGGTGCGCATAGTAGAGACAATAATAGAGGGCTTGAGTACGTGTGAGCATGCCGCATTTGACCAAGGATGAGACGTGTTCATGAGCCACATCACCTGCTCTAGGCGGCTAGGGAGGCAAAAGAAAAAAGTCAGAAGCTTTTATTTTTCTCTCTATAATCTCTCACAAGTTTAGTGCTTGTTTAGATGTTTTTGGATTGGCAAAATTTTTGGCTCTAATCTTTTGCTGCAAATCTTTAGGCATTTAAATTTTATATCTTGGTGTTTAGATGCATGACAAAACTTTAACATTGTACCTAACAAAGACTGATTTGTCCTCATTTAATGCATGATTTGCTTCATTAATTGTCAGCCATGCATGCCCTTGCTGTTGCTCGCCTAGTTGCTGCTCAGCCTTGCTATTGCTCGCCGAGTTGCTGCTCGCCGTCGTTGTTGCCATGCCCGGCAGTGTTCACAAACAATAAAAAATTATACTCTATTGCACAATTATTGAATAGTTCAAGTACATAATTCAATTATCCTCAACCATACAAATCAATCACACACGTTACAATTGAAGTATAACATTCAAATTATCATGCTCTATTTAGCAAACAAGAGCTATTTGGTCACGAAAACCATTCATGATTGCAGATTCATCCCTTGACAGGGTTCTATGAGTACGTGGCTCAGAGGTCGATGCCTTAGGTGGAACATAGTTCTCATCACGATCACAACGATTAAAGTCCCTATCCACTAGCCCACTCGTTCTAAGAAGTTATGGAGTGCCATGCATGCAACGATAATTTGGCTTTGCTTGTGAGGTGCAGAACTTATCAATGTGAGCAAGTGTACATCTAACTAGATGTGAAATAGCATACAAGCATTTTGGCAAGTACCTTAGTGTTGTCTTCTCACCATTGATCAGTGGCATCAACAGTACCATCATCTCTACGGCCTAAGCTAGTGTGATTGCGCAGTCTTTGTATGAATTGCCATAGTCCCTTCAGTTGCCTAATCCTATTAGCGATCTGCACTACATCATGGACCAAATTGGTTGCTGCAAGTACTTTAGCGTTCGGAAGGATCTCTTGGATCTTGTCGTCTTCGGCATCATTCTGGTGGTTGATGTCGAAGTTATCTTTCACAACAGCTGACGTCGCGGGTCGTCAACGTCCACCGCGGCTCCTGGATCCATGCGAGCCGCGCACGCCGGCGGTCACAGGAGGCAAGGGAGGGCCACGGCCACCACCGTAGGATGACGACACAGCGCGTGCGGCTGTGGCGCCTGCTCCACCGCCATTGTGAGCCGCGCGTAAGTTGAGGGTACGACTATGTCGACAGAATATCGTCGGCAGTCCTCCGAGGGGTATCCCACGAAGGTAGATTGATCGGTAGAGGAGCGTGAGATCAAGAACAAGAAGGCAACAGAGACACACACGAGTTAGACAGGTTCAGGCCGTCAGTATGACATAATACCCTACTCCTATGGTATGTTGGTTTGTATTAGCTATCGTATGATATTGCGTGAGTTTAGAGGGGGTCCCTGCCCACCTTATATAGTCCGGGGAGCAGGGTTACAAGTCGGTTAGATCTGAGAGATAACCAGAAAATAATAACTGATTACAAGAATCTTGGGATCATACATATCCTAACAGATCTCGTAGTATCTTCGGGATATCTTCCAGATGTCTTGCGAAAGGCGCCGAGCAGAGTCGTGCCTCGCAAGGCTTCGTCTTGTGGGCTGGGCCGCCCCTGAGGGCGCAGCCCATGTGGTCTGCCGTGGGTATCCGGGGTCATACCCCCCACAACTAGTCCCCGAGCACCTTGTACCTATTGTGCAACGCCGTCTTGAGCTTGTCCGAGCAGGTGCGAACGAAGCCGAGCAGTCAAACACATGGTCCGATCACCGTGATGTGTTGCCGAGCAGTTGTGAGCAGTTGCCGAGTAGCGTGTACTGTCACCGAGTAGCACGAACCATAGCCGAGCAGCATAACCCAAGCACGACTTGCCATAAGGGTGTAAGGAGCTCAAGTTCAGAATCAAAAATTTCTTCACAGTGGACCAAGTGTGCCCACTTAGAGTCCGACCACGAGAAATGGAGATAGTCTTCTTCAGCTTCAAGAGGCGCAGAGTCTTCCAGAATAAAGCAAGCACATACACCGCGAGGTGAAGTGTGCCCACTTAGTCCCTGAGCCTGACAGTAGATGATGTAGTCATGTGGTGCCAGGGTCCAAAGTAGAAGAATAGTAAAAGACCAGCTGAGCAGGCAACCAGTCCTCGAGCGTAGCCCTCAAATGAGAGAGAGCACATTCACCGCAAGATGAAGTGTGCCCACTTAGTCCCTGAGCCTGATAGTAGGTGACGCAGTCACGTGGTGCCAGGGTCAGAAACAGAAAAATAGTAAAAAGACCAGCCGAGCAGGCAGCCAGTCCCTGAGCCGTTTACGGAGATATATGAAAAACCCAACCGTGGATAAAAAATCGGAGTAATGGCTGTACAGTAACTATTACTGAGCCTCAATAAATGGCAGAGAAGTCGGCGATTATTCGACGAGTGATTACCAACGGCGGCGATAAATGAGCGACGTGCGTTGCGGTTGCGTGAAAGCCCAGGTTATGGCCCATTAAGCCGCATCGGAGAATTCGGAGGGGCGCAAATCGTGGGAACGGTTTCCCAAAAACCCTCGAATGCGAAAGGGTGGGGAAACTGCTTTATAACTGCGCCGCCGCATCCCGTGTTCCTACCTTTGCCACTTTGTTGTTCCGTCTTCATCCTCAGCCCTCACATTTCCAAATTCACATCCACGCACGCTCCCGACGCCAGTCCCCATCCAGATATGAGAGATGGCGCCGAAGAGGAGAGCTATGAACCCGAAGAAGGTGAGCCCAAAGAAGGCAGGTGCCGGAGCCAGCCGTGACGAAGAATGGGTGTCGTCGCACACGGGGGAAGCGGAGCTCTAGAGATTGGTGGAGGCGGGCGTGCTTCCTGACCGCATCACCGCCGGATGGTGGCCAGCCAGTGGTGAGCCCTTCCCGATGCCTAACACTGATGAAGCTATAGTCTTTGAGGATTATTTCTGGCGTGGGTTGGGGTTCCCTGTTCATCCTTTCCTATGGGATCTGCTGGTGTTCTGGACGATTAGTCTGTGCAATCTCCACCCCAACACCATATTACACATCTCGACCTTTATTCATTTCTATGAGACGTTTCTAGGGGTTCTGCCGCACTTCAACCTCTTCAGACACCTATTCTGGTTAAAGAAGAAGGGCGGCGGTGGTTCCAAGGTGGTCGGCGGCGTATATCTATAGCTCTGGGATGGGATGGCTAGCGAGTACATTAATGTACCACTGAACACTTCTCTGAAAGGGTGGAACTCCAAGTGGTTCTACATGAAATAGAGTCACCCTGCAATCCGCTGCGACATCCGCCATATCCCGGAGAACCAGAAAAGCTAGTCGGAGAAACCGAACAGTGCTGACATGGAGCAAGTAAGGGAGTTCCTCGACCTGATTAAAGGCGTGGAGATTAGCGGTGAACTAGTGGCGGCGAGCTTCATAGTGCGCCGCGTCCAGCCCTGCAAGGAGAGGGCCTACCCGGGTTTTGATTACAGAGGTGATGATGATGGGACCCAGGAGAGGACGGAGCGGCTGACAAAAAATTGTCCTAGAGCGGGCCGCAGAGCTTTTCGCTCCCAACGCCTCATTTAGCTGGCCAAGGCAAACGAGGGCCTTCAATTGTACAAATCCGCCTCCCCAGGTAACCATCTCGATTGTTTTTTCCGATACTTTTAATCCTGAAGCATTGCCGAGCAGTGAACTGATTCACTTATGCAAAGATTCATTCACAGGAAAGAGCGGTGTACTTCTCCAATGTGCCGAGGGGTGTAGATGCTCGACCACCGGCTCGGCCTAAAAAAGATGTGGCCAACGCTCCATCAGAGTCCGGAGGCACCGACACTGGTTGGACGGAGAGTTCGCCCCTGGTATCGGAGAAAGTCCGAGGGAAGAAGGCAGCAGCAGACGAGCCAGCCCGGAAGAAGAGAAAGACGGCGATCGCCGGTCCCCTCAAACCGGGCGGCATCTCGCTTGGTGGTGATCAGACCACTCAAACACGAAGGACCGCAGTGTTCGAGTGGTCAGATGCACGAAGGACCGTAGTGTTCGAGTGGTTAGATGATGACGAAACTTCGGTGGCTCCTCCACTGAACACAGAATCACCTCTGCGCAGCACGTGTGCAGAGGAACAAGCAAAGAAAGGCGAAAAAGTCCCTGAGCAGCGGGCTAGGGGAGTCCCTACGCAGCAGGCGATGGAAGCCCACGAGCAGCAGGCAACGGGAATCCCCTAGTAGCAGGCAGAGGAAGTCCTAGAGCGACAGGCGGAGCAGAGGCCAACGGTGGAGGAGACGGGACCTCCACCCCAAAGCACCGAAGTCGACCGCATGGCCACGCCTGGGTGCTCGGGTAGGCATCACCGGTTCAAGAAATTGTACCGGCAGACCAAACCATAAGTATCCTTGCCTTAGAGTTACTTTGTTGTCATTTCTTAGCTTTTTGGCGCTTAACGAACTGATCTGATGTAGTGCGAAGCGTGCGGAGGGTCTGACCCCACCAGTCCGGACTGTCGAACCACCAAGGGCTGATCCCATGGTGGAGGCAACACCGGTGACTCCCGTCCCAGAGTCCCCGAGAGCTCGGTAGCTGGAGGACGAGTCAACCGACGCTGCCGGCGAACTTAGCAATGACGAACGAGCGGCGTTGACAACGGACAGATCGGCGGTAGTGCCCGAGGCAATGGTGGGAACTACCGGGTCTTCGAGAGTAGGGGCTGGAGTTGCCGACGATGCGCCGGAGTCTGGGGCGGTGAAGCCGGTGGCACCCGAGGGGCAAATGTCGCTTCCTGAGGCGTCACAAGGCATGGTCGGAGCCGCTGTCTGGCCACAGAGCCCCAGCCGGTGCCTCGAGCTACGGCGGAAGAGGATGAGGTGGAAGAGATCGAGCACGCTAAACCTCGACCCCAATCTATCTGAATCCTCCGCAAGCGCGGCGATGAGGTGGTGGTTATCGAGGAGGAAGACACCACCAGGGAGATGAGGAGATTGAAAACCGCCATTGCCAGAGTGATGAATCAAATCGAGGTCAGTACTGCATCTGGAGTGCCCATCTTTGACGTTGGAGATTGGAGTTCATCATTATAATTGTGTATTTGCAGGGGATAACTCAAACTGCCGAGCAGTGGCACCAATTGATAAAGAGGATGGAACCCCTCGTCGAAGAGAACGAAAAACTCAGAGAGGCGATGAACCTGATGGAGAGAAACATCCAGAGAGCCCGGCGCGAGCGAGACCTTGCTGAGTCCAACGCGCGGGACCAGGAACACCAGAAGGGGGTCCTGTCCGAACAGCTGGCGGCTGTGTCCGAGCAGCTGTGGTGCAAGGCCGCAGAGCTGGCGAGTGCCTCCACGCAACTAGAACAGAAATCCGAGCAGCTCAGAAGTGTATCCGAGCAAAAAGCAGGTTCGGTATATCGGCGAATGCGCTTTGTATTGCCAAACAACCATATTTTTGGTGATGACTGTTGTTCTTGTAGAGCAAAACACGGAGCTCAGCCAGCTGCGCTAGGCCCTCGAACAACTCCGAGAGAAGAAGGCGAAGGAGATAGGGCGAGCAGATAAACTGGCCGAGGAGTTGAACGATGAGTACTCCCTGGTTGGAGTTAATGTTGAAGTAGTTTTCTTGCTTGATGGAACTTTGTAATGCTTACAGACTACCGTTGGAGGGTCAAGGCGCAATTTGATGTGCTGGAGCAGGACGCCCGAACCCAGAGGGACAAGTTTGATGCCGTAGTTGCCGGAGTCAAACCAGTGCTCGACTGCGTCGACCTAGAGGCGGATCCTCAACCCAACGGCAGGACGCCACGCCCGGACATCATCATCGAAAGGTGCAAGACGGTGTGGGAGAGCTTCAAGAGCTTCAACCACGATGTCGTTGTTACCGTCGCTACTCACGCCCTTGCGGTGGTTCAGTCACACTATACAGCCATTGACCTTTAGGCGATAGGGGCCGGATTCATCAAAGGGCTGGGCGAGGTGGAGACCCAACAGCTGGAGGATGAGGTGGAGGACGCGGCGAAAAAACTGGCCGGCGACATCGATCTGTTTGGTGAGACGGGCGGCGATGGCGAAGCTCGGTGATCTGCTCATAGATTATCATCTGTAATATCTGGACGGTGTAGTTAGAACGCGCAAAAGCGTAAAAAACATTTATGTATATGTATAAATGTTATAAAGTGCATGTTTATGTGACTTGTTCATATTTGCGGCGAAAAATCGTTGTAGTGACAACCCAATGCAATTATACGTAGTATAAGTAGCAGCCGAGCAGTTAGTTCATTACTGAACTCTTTGACCTTAGCTAGCCCATAGTCCATAACATCGAGCGCGGAGCCCGTGGACGTGTAGGAGGAACAGGCGTCACCAAGGAACCGCAGCCGACCACCCATAACGCAGAGCGTAGAGCCCGTAGCACGTGTAGGGAGAGATCGGAGACTAGGTCTTCTCCATAGAGCGCAGAGCGGAACGTGTGCTGCTCGGCGTTTGGCGAAATAACTTGGAGATAAACGCAGTATAAACGGCGTCCGAGCAATTAGTTCTTTACTGAACTCTCGGCCTTGACTAGCCCATAGTCCATAACGTCGAGCGCGGAGCCCGTGCGCGTGTAGGAGGAACGGGCGTGACCAAGGAACCACAGCCGACCACCCACATAACGCAGAGCGCGGAGCCCGTGGCACGTGTAGGGAGAGATCGGAGATTGGGTCTTTTCCGAAGAGAACAGAAAAGAACATATGCTGCTTGCTGATCGGCGAAATATCTTGGAGAATTGGAGTAAAGTGCTCGGCGATTTGGAGAAAAATGTTTGACGAATTGGAGAAAACATGCTTGGCGATTTTGGAGAAATTGTGTTCGGCGATTTGGAGAAAACATGTTCGGCGTTTTTGCAGAAAAAGTGTTCGGCGATTTTGGAGAAAACGTGTTCGGCGTAGTTATGGCGATTTCGTATTGGAGTTCGTTATGGAGAAGCGTAGAGCTCGGCGACCGTAAATGGAGATTAAACCGTAATGGAGAAAAAATGGAGACAAATTATGGAGACGAAAACTTTATTTATCATAAAGTGGAGAGTACATATCTGAAGCGTTTCAAGGATAGAAACGTATGAGGTGCTCGATGTGCCATGAGTTGGGAACATCGATTCCGTCTAAATCACATAAGCGATAAGACCCTGCTCGGGTAGCCTCTTTAACGACATAAGGCCCTTCCCAGGGGGTGGAGAGCTTGTGCATTCCTTCAGGTTTTTGTTTTCTTCGGAGAACGAGGTCGCCGATAGCAAATGAATGACCTTTGACGTTGCGGCTGTAGTACCTCCGCAGGCCTTCTAGATATTTGGCTGTGCGGACGTAGGTGATTAGGCGTTCTTCCAGCCCTATTGACGTCCTCTGTTCGAACAGCTGCGGCTTGCTCTTCATCATAATTTTCCACCCTAGGTGCTCGGAAGGCAATATCCGCTAGTAGTATGGCTTCTGAGCCATAGACCAAGAAATATGGAGACATACCGGTGTTGCGACTAGCTTGAGTGCGCAGTCCCCAGACCACAGCCGACAGCTCTTTGAGCCATCTGCCTGGATGCTTTTCTTCTTTCTGATATAGCCTCTTTTTGAGGGCATCAAGGATCATGTCGTTAGCCCGTTCAACCTGGCCGTTGGCTCTAGGATGGGCAACGGAGATGTATTTAACGGAGATGCACCGGTCTTCACAGAAATCCCAAAACTGATGGCCAGTAAACGTAGTTCCAAGGTCAGTGATGATGCTGTTCGGGAGACCGAATCTGTGGATGATATCTTAAAGAGCTCGACTACTTTATTTGCAGTAGCCGAGACGAGCGGTTTATACTCGATCCACTTGGAGAACTTGTCGATGGTGACGTACACGTACCAGAAACCACCAGGCGCTGGCTTGAAAGGCCCAATCATATCCAGTCCCCAGCATGCGAAGGGCTAGGAAGCTGGGATGGTCTGCAGCTCTTGTGCCGGCACATGTATTTGCTTGGCAAAAAATTGGCATCCTTCACAACGTCGGACGAGGTCTTCTACATCGGAGATCGGAGATGGCCATGGGCCAATAAAAACCAGCTCGAAAAGCTTTGCCGACCAGCGTTCTCGAGGTCGTGTGGTTGCCGCAGGAACCAGAGTGAATTTTGAGACGTAACTCCACTCCTTTTTGGGCGATGCATTTCTGCAGTATCCCTTCCTTGGCACTTTTCGTCATCAAGTTGCCGTCCACCAGCACATAATGCTTACTTCGACGAATTAGGCATTCGGTTTCAGTCTTGTCGGCGGGTACTTTGGCGTTGGTGAGGTACTTGATGAACTGTTCCCTCCAATCGGCGGTCGGCGACGGTACCGTAAGTACCAGCTGCTCGGCGGGGGGAACTTCCTAAACTTCCTTATCTTCCTTAATGGATGACGCCAGAAGATCTTGAACGAAGACCCCCGGCGGAATCGCGGCGCGAGAGGAACCTAACTTGGATAGGTGATCGGCGAGCTGATTTTGATCGCATACCACGTGGTGGTACTCGATACCGTAGAATTTCCCTTTAAGTTTCCTGATTTCAGCGCAATATGCATCCATCTTCTCACTAGAGCAGGACTAGTCTTTGTTGAGCTGGTTGATGACTAGTGCGGAGTCCCCGTATACCATGAGGTGTTTAACGCCGAGCTCAACGGCCTTACAGAGTCCGTGGAGACATGCTTCATATTCAGCCGCGTTGTTGGAGGCCGGAAAGTGTATCCAGAGAACATAACAGAGTTTATCCTTGGTCGGCGTGATAAACATGATGCCCGCGCCAGCACCATTGATGTTAAGGGCGCCGTCGAAGTACATCACCCAGTGCTCGGAGCTAGTGGCGGCGATGGGTTCTTGGATCTCGATCCATTCAGCGACGAAGTCAGCGAGCGCCTGAGACTTGATGGTAGGCCTGCTTTTGAATTCAATGGAGTAAGTGCCGAGCTCAACCGCCCACTTGATGATGCGCCCGTTGGCCTCTTTGTTGCGGAGAATGTCCCCCAGAGGGAACTCGATGACCATGACGATCTTGTAATACTCGAAGTAGTGGCGGAGCTTGCGCGATGTAATCAGTATGGCGTATAGTAGCTTTTGAACCTGAGGATATCGAGTCTTGGGCTCGTTAAGAACCTCGTTGATGAAGTATACCGGACGTTGCACTTTATAGGCATGCCCGACCTCCTCGCGTTCAACTACAATGGCTGTGCTAACGACACGAGAAGTAGCGGCGATGTAGATCAGGAGAGTTTCATCTGACCGAGGCGCCGTCATGATCGGAGGCTTTGTTAAGAACAACTTGAGCTGCTCGAAATTTGTGTCTGCATCCTCCGACCAGGAAAAACACTCGGAACCTTTACGGAGTTTGAAGAACGGTAGCCCTTTCTCGCCGAGGCGTGATATGAAGAGGCTTAAAGCATCCATGCATCCTGTAAGCTTCTGTATATCCTTGACGCATGTTGGCCGTTTCATGTTGGTGATGGCGGAGACCTTGTCAGGGTTGGGCTCAATGCCTCGTGCGCTGACGATGTAGCCCAAGAGTATATCGGATGGAACTCCAAAGATGCACTTTGAAGGGTTCAGCTTCCATCGGTACCTTTTAAGGCTGGCGAACGTTTCTTCGAGGTTGGCGATACGATCATTGGTGGTCTTGGACTTGACGACCACATCGTTGATGTAAGCTTCGATGTTGCGGCCGATCTATTGATCGAGGCACATCTAGATTGCCCTTTGGTAGGTTGCCCCGACGTTCTTGAGTCCGAAGGACATGGTAGTGTAGCAATATGCATCGAAGGGCGTGATGAACGACGTCTTGATCTGGTCTTCTTTCTTGAGGGAGATCTGGTGATAGTCGGAGTAACAGTCGAGGAAGGAGAGCAGTTCATAGCCAGCGGTGGAGTCTACAACCTCGTCTATCCGAGGCAGACCGAAGGGGTCTTTAGGACAGTGTTTGTTAAGATCAGTGTAATCAACGCACATTCTCTATTCTTTATTCTTTTTTCGAACAAGAATAGGGTTTGCTAACCACTTAGGATGATACACTTCTTTTATGAATCCGGCAACTAAGAACCGTTTTATTTCTACCCTAATTGCCTCCTTCTTGTCTAGCATGAATCGGCGGAGTTTCTGCTTGATCGGTTTGGCGGTCGGTGAGACATTCAAGGAGTGCTCGATCTTCTCCCGTGGTACCCCCGGCATGTCTGCAGGCTTCCAAGCAAACACGTCGGCATTGGCACGTAGAAAGGAGACGAGCGCGCTTTCTTATTTGGGGTCAAGGTGAGCCCCAATCTTCACCATCTTGGAGGGGTCGTCGAGGTCAAGGCCAACCTCCTTGACTTCCTTGGACTTGGCGGAGGCATGAGGAGGCTCCAGCTCCGGGATCTCCATGTCGCAGCGGATACCGTCTTCGCTTTGGTGACCACACTGGCCATCTGGATGGAGAGGTCGGTGGCTTCGGCGAGGGCGAGACTCTCGGTCTCGCAGGCGTAGGCGATGGAGAGGTTGGCCCACAAGGCCAGGACTCCTGTAGGCGAAGGCATCTTCACACCTAGATACGTGTAGTGCGGTACAGCCATGAACTTGGCCAGAGCTAGCCGACCAAGTATGGCGTGGTAGGCGGTGTTGAAGTCGGCGACGTAGAAGTTGATGTGTTCGATGCGGTAGTTGCTTGTCGTGCCAAACTATACTGGTAGGGTGATTTCTCCAAGCGGTTTGGAGGCCCTGCCAGGTACCACACCCCAAAAGGAGGAGTCAGAAGGTGTGAGATCTGCTAACTCGAGGCCCCGCTCCTTTAGGGCTCTGGCGAAAAGGAGATTCAAAGCGCTCCCACCGTCGACGAGCACTTTTCTGAAGAGCACATTCTGGATGGTTGCGTCGAGGACGAGGGGGAAACGCCCTATGTATGGAATGTCCGCCCATTGGTCGGCCCTGCTGAAGGTGATAGGGATCTCAGACCATGGGCGATAGCTGGGGTTGGCGGCGATGTCTTCCGCAGTGACGGCGAGCACCCACCGTGCGGCGAGCTTCCATTCTCTCTTGCCCTCGGTGGAAGCGAGGCCCCCGAAGATGGTGGCGACCACCTTGTCGTGGTCCTGGAAGGCATTGTTATTGCCCCCAGGTGGTCGACGACCTCCGGCTCTGTCATTGGCATCGTCGTCTAGCTTTTTGTCCTGGAACTCCTTAGCCAAGCCGAGGCAATTCTTCATCTTGTGTTTGGCGTTCTTGTGAAGAGGGCACGGGCCGTTGAGGATCTTCTTCTATTGCTCATCGTAGTTGCGCTTGGCTCGAGATTCAGTGATGGCGGTGATGATGTGGTCTGGCTGGCGGTGATGATTTTGACCAGACTTGGGTCCTTCTGGCTGATCACGACCGCTGTCACGATGGTAACTGCGGTCGTCGAAGCGGCGGTCGTTGTGGCGTCAGTCGTCGTAGCGGCGTGTTGGGCGATGAGTGCCCGCATCCTCGTTGAAGCGCACCTCGGCTTCCTCGGCGTCGGCGTACTGGTTGGCGGTTGTGGTCATCTCGCCAATCCCAGTGGGCGGCTTGCGGTTGAACTTGGAGCGAAGCTCACGGTGATGGACTCCTCGGATGAAGGCGGCGATGACCACGGCTTCCGTGATGTTTGGAATAGAATTCCTCATCTCGGAAAAGCGTCGGATGTAACTGCGGAGGAGTTCGGATGGCTTCTGGTTGATGCGGTTCAAATCATGCTTGGTGCCCGGTCGAGTACATGTTGCCATGTAATTGTCGGTGAAGACTTTTTTCAGCTCTTCCCAGGATCCTATGGAGTATGGGGCAAGGCTTGTAAACCAGCTCATGGCGGCTGGTGTGAGCATGACGGGAAGATAGTTCACCATGACACTGGTGTTAACTCCGGCGGCGCGAACAGCAGTGGCGTAAGCCTATAGCCACTGTGTCGGGTTTATCCTTCCTTCGTAGGGCTCGACTCCAGTGATTTTAAAACCACGAGGCCACTAAAGTGTTTGGAGCGCCCTTGTGAATGCTGAGGGCCCCTCAGGGTTTTCGGCACCGTCGCCTACAGCATTGCCGTTGGTGAGCGGCTTGAGAGCCGAGTCTGGGTTACCATACTCTTGCTCGTACTCCTGGCGGCGACGTATTTCGTCTTCATGGTGACCGAAGCGGCATTCGTCGATACGTCGTCGTGCATCTCGAAGATTGTTGAGGTGCACCCAGATGTCCTGGTCGACCTCCTGGTCGTGTTGGCGGTGAAGTTCGGCGCGGTTGCCCCTAGCTCCGCCCTAGAGGGGTTGCCTGTCGTCACGGTGCTGGTCGGTGAAGCGACTTTGGCGGTGATCGATTCTTGTGGTGACTGATCGGCGAATCGAAGTGGTGGAGTATGAAGGTCTCTGATCCTGGCGAATCTCATTGACCTGGCAGTGCGCCGCTTTAAGCATGGCGGTGACCTTGGCGAGCTCGGGCGTCTGCGGGAGGCGGGCGAGCTTGTTGGCGGCCACTGCCAGATTGGCGCTTGGAGTCTTGACGTCGTGGCCGTCAACGTGGAGAAACTCTTTGTCGAGGTTGCGCTGGAGTGGCCTTCCTTGCGAGTCGAGCTGCTGCTCGGCCATCGCAAGGGCATTCTCGTTTGCTCGGCGTTATGCGCGATTGACGTTCCGGTTCTCACGAGCGGCGCGTTCCTCCTCGGTTTTGCCGTTCCGAGGGGGGCTGTCGACGCTGACGTTGAAGATTGCGCCACCACGGAACGACGGTAGAGTAAGTTGCTCGGTGAAGGTTTCGGCGAGGGTCTCCGTAGAGTCCTGGGACTCAGAGCCCGGATTCTCCTCCGGGATGGTCTGGAGGGACGCTCCGGAGCGTCGGCCGACGTGGAACATGTTGATGGCCGACGGAGGCTAGTCGGCGATCTAGTCGGCGAGAGGATGGATGTCTCCCACTTGGTCGACGAATTTGCCCCTTAGGGAATCTTGGAAGGTGGCGGCGGCGTTGGCGAGCCCGAAGGGCGGAGCCGCAACTCCTAGAGTCTTTCAAGCAGCATCTGGCAGATCTGAATCAGTGGGTGGTCGGCGCTGGACCAGAGTGCCCAGAGCCGATTCGGCGATGGAGAGGCAATCGACGAGCTTCAGACCAACCCGATCGATAGATGCGATCAGATCGTCATTGTTAATATGCCTCCTCTGGTAGCGAGGAAGCAAGCGGTGAGTTGCTGATGAAGGCGACCTAGGAGGTGATTCTGAGATCGGATCTGCAGTCGCAGGTGCGGGGATGATTGGCACGGAATTGATCTGTGCCGGCTCGAGGAGCTCTCCGACTCCGTCAGCGTTGATGATCCAGGAGATCGATCTGACCGTGAAGATCTGACCGGGCTAAGGGAGGGACGAAGAGCCTACGGAAAAAACCATCTTGTTCGACAAGGAAACAACACACAGCCCCTACCTGGCGCGCCAACTGTCGACAGAATATCATCGGCAGTCCTCTAAGGGGTATCTCACGAAGGTAGATTGATTGGCAGAGGAGTGTGAGATCAAGAATAAGAAGGCAACAGAGACACACGAGTTAGACAGGTTCAGGTCGTCAGTATGACGTAATACCCTATTCCTGTGGTCTGTTTGTTTGTATTAGCTATCGTATGATATTGCGTGAGTTTGAAGGGGGTCCCTGCCCGCCTTATATAGTCTGGGGAGCAGGGTTACAAGTCGGTTAGATCTGAGAGATAACTGGAAAGTAATAACTGATTACAGGAATCTTGGGATCATACATATCCTAACAGATCTCGTAGTATCTTCAGGATATCTTCCAGATGTCTTGCGAAAGGTGCCGAGCAGAGTCGTGCCTCGCAAGGCTTCGTCTTGTGGGCTGGGCCGCCCCTGAGGGCGCAGCCCATGTGGTCTGTCGTGGGTATCCGGGGTCATACCCCCCACAGACTGCCGCTGCGGACGCGAACGGGAGAGGGGCCCATGCTACCGCCGATGCCTCCATCTTGCGGACCGGAGCGAAGGAGGCCCTCATAGCCTGCCATTCCAGGCCACCCTTCGCCATGGGAGTTGAGATCGAGTGCCGCCATGCCCATCCGGGGAGCATTGAAGCTGCTCGAGCCCGAAAGGGATATACCGTGTCGGAGAAGGTGTCGTAGCCGCCGGCGGGGGAATAGGGATCCGGCTGGGACAGGAAGTCCCTAGTGCGGTCGCCGTTGCCGTAGCCGTCGCCGTTGCCGTAGCCATCCATCTGCGACGCGCGGATCTGGATCCGGCGGCGGGAAGGACAAGCTGTAGCTACGTGCCGGGGAGGAGGATTTGGATCTGGGGGCCGGGGAGGAGCTAGGGTTGGTGGATCGGGAGAGAGCGAGAGCGGTAGGCGGAGCTAGGGTTGGCGCGGAGGGAGAGAGCGAGAGCAGCGGGGGATGGGAGTGGGAGCGAGGGTTCACGCGGAGGGACCGAGCGAGCGGGGTGGGTGGGTGCGCGGGGTAGTGGGCGTCCGGCTCGCGCCCGAACGCGTTTTTGCCCAATTTTGGGCCTCTTGGGTCTCAAATACCAAAAGTTTAGCAGCTCAGGTTTTGCTCTTTTTTCCATGATGTTTAGATCTATTTTGCTAAAAGGTGGGCTAAAACAGCAAAAGTTTTGGCAAAAGAGGAGAAATAAACAGGCCCTTAGTTTTCCTTGTTGTGTCCACCGCGAATCAATTAGGGTCATTCCCTTTTCTTTTGAAAAAGGTGTAGCCATTCGTCCTTGTTAATTAGGATCATCCGCCATGATCAAATCGTCAAAGAAATATTTCGATTTCGTTTTTTTTTTTTGTAAAAAGAAGAAATATTTCCATATACCTGCTAACAATATTTGGATCCTAGGGCCTTGTTTAGATTGTAAATTTTTGCAACCTGGACACTGTAGCACATTTCGTTTATATTTAACAAACTTTGTCCGATCATAGACTAACTAGGCTCAAAAGATCCATTTCGTGATTTACAACCAAACTGTGTAATTAGTTATTTTTTTTATCTACATTTAATGCTCTATGCATGTGTCCAAAAATTGATGTGATGGAAAGAGAGTGAAAAAACTTGAAATTTGAAGGTGATCTAAACAAGGCCTAGCTTGTGCGGATTTGCTCGCTATCACCACAGGTCCACAGCGCAATGTTTTCCTGTGCTGGATGGCTGCCGCCTGCCTGGAGCCTGGAAGGCTGGAACCGAACAGAGCAATAGCTTTGACAGCGTGGCTTGCACGTATGAAGGGAAAGAGCACAGGCTGGGCACTGCCTCACTGTTGCCTTGCTTTCATTGACGCGTGCTGCCGTTGAGGTTGCTGAAATCCTCGGCGGCTGGAAGCGGAAGGTTTCCTGGCTGACTCGCTCGCGGCAGGATCGGACGCGCCCGCGTGGGGGAGGGAGTGCCGGGGTGGACGCGACCGCACGATACATTCCTGGTAGGGCATGCCGTTCTGGAGTACCCCCTCCATTATTTTTATTTCTCTGTTCATGTTCATGCACCAACCCGACCGGCAACTCCCGAAAACGTGTTGGACTGGACGTGCAAAATACATGGATGATCCTTCTCCGGCCCGACCCCGATCGAGTTGGCAAAGCGTCTGCCGGCCGGTCTCCCGTCGTTTTCTTTGGTCGGTCGCGATATTCCCATCGGTGACGGTGGCACGCAGCCGTGCACTCTCTCGTCAACGCCTTGCCTCCTTAATTTTCCGAATCAGGTCCGCATGGTGCACGTCTGAATTATACTTTTCGTGCATCAGCATGCTCGCTTGTTGGTTTCAGCCAGGGTTTATCAGTCATGATTTTTCTCTCATAATAAACTAGCACCAACCAAATTTATCAGCCCAGAAACCAACCAACGAACAGGCTGTATAGCTCGTCTGGATCGTCATTGTTTTGTTTCCGTTAAGTTTGGGAGCTGCATGCATGCGCGCCGACGCGGACCGTCAGTCCGTCACTCTCCGTGACGAGAGTTCAGGGACTACCGACATTGCCTTCATCAGCAACTTCTAGCGAGTGGTTCGGGTTCATGATGATAAACTCCCATCGCCAGTTGAGAACAGTGGATCGGAGACGCTTCCTGATTATGGAGTGACGATGACATGCATGCAATGAATTATGAATCCAAACAACGACGTCTGATCAAACGGATCATCGAAATCGAAATCCACCACACGTGTGTGTATGTATACGCAGGCATGTGCCCCGAGAAAACAAGTCAAGCCTCGCGCTCAGCCCCGCGCGACGAAGGGAGGGAGAAGAAGAAGAAACGGAGCTCGCGACGCCAGCTCGCCCCCGCACCGTCGTGGCTGGGCTGGAGCTCGCCCCCGCGCCGCATGTGGCCTGGCTGGAGCTCGCTCGCGCCGCCACGGCTGGGGCTCGAGCTCGCCTCCACGCCGCGCGTGGCCGGGCTGGAGCTCGCCCGCGCCGCCTTGGCCGGGCTCGAGCTCGAGCTCGCCTCTGCGCCGCGCGTGGCCGGGCTGCAGCTCACCCGCGCCGCCATGGCCGGGCTCGAGCTCGCCTCTGCGCCGCCATGGCCGGGGCTCGAGCTCGCCCCGCGCCGGTGATGGAGATGCCACCCCGCTCTCCTGCGGTGCTGCCTCCTCGTCGCGCTGGCCCGCGTCGCGTCACAGGGTCGGGATCGCGCGGGCACGGACGGAGCGGGCGACTGGGTGCGGCATCCCCGGACGAGGCGCGCGAAGACGCCGGCGGCGAGCGGGCGGAGCCGAGGACGCGCAGCGCCGTGCAAGCAGCTGCGCCGCGGACATGGGGCGCCGGGAGGGGCCGAGCGCGGGGCTGGGGACGAGCGCGGAGGCACGGCGAGCAGGAGCCAGCTGGGCCCGCGAACCGGAGGCGGCCAAGCGGCTCGGCGCGGTCGGGAGCTTACGCGCGGACGAGGCGGAACGACGGCTTGCTAATGGCAGGTGACGGAATGGCAACCAGGGAAAAATAAGAATTATTTGATAGCAGTGAGGGACTTTTGGAAATTTTTGATGGCAACGAATTCTCTCCAATTTATGTGGTGTGCAAAAGTAAGAGGTTATTTGGTTAACATAACTATAAAACCTACCTTATCTCTTTATCTCCTTGGAACATCTACAGAACACCTCTCTATTTTCACCCATTTAAAAAAGTTGAAAGCCAAAATCAGGGTTTAAGGTACTCCTAAAATTGTACTATGCCAAAGTAGCTGCTTCTGAAAAAACAGCGTCTGGTTCTACCGTTTGGTTGGCTTTTTGCTTTTTAGCAGTAGAAGCATTTTCCAAAAACTAAACTAAACACAGTTTTAATGATGTTGGACTTTTTTAGTTTGGACCTTAGAAACTAATTAGTACCCATCTCTTCCTAAATAAATCAATTTCTCGAGTTGTCTTAAGTTATTTTTTTTAAATAACTAAATTTATAGAAAAATACAACAATATTTATGACACCAAATGCAAAAATATATGAAAATATACTTTATAGTGTATCTAAAGATATTACTTTGGTGCCTAAAATTTTTGTGCTCTTTCCTATAAATTTGATTAAACTTAGAAAAAAGTTTCACTTAGGACAACTCTAGTAATTGATCTGTCTACCACTCCAAATGCATGTAAGAGCCACTGTGGGCATCCACCTCTGATTAAAAATAAAAACAAAGGGGTTATGAATAGAGATATATTACTTCAAAAGTTTATGGAATCAAAATACCACTTTCACAATTGATGGACCTTAGATTAATAGAGCAATGATGCATTTAACTAACAAGCTATCCCTAAAATCTACACTATGCAATCCCAACGTATTTGTTCCGTGGGCCAGTTAAAAAACACACCATTCCAGATCACACGCTCTCTCCCTCCTTCCCATTTTCTCTCTTCTCCATTCCCCTCATAGCCTCCTCCCAAATTCATGATGCACGTTCTTGCCTCAGAGAGAAGTACAGGCCTCTAAGAGCAACTTCAGCGAGAGCCCTTAAATCATGGCTCCTGCTTTTGATTTGAGATCCCCTCTCGTTTTTAGGGCTTGATTTGAGCTCTAAGGATGGGGAAGAGGCAGGAGCACGAGATGTGCTCATCGAACCCTACCTCCGTGGGGAAGATCCGCTCGCTGGTGCCTGCCTTCGCGGGGAAGAGCAGGTCCGCTAGCTGAAGCTGCCTCCACGGGGAAGAGCGCAAGGATTTTGTCTCCCCGTTCGTCGAGGCTTGCCTCCGCAGGGAAGGAGATGGGAAAGGGGAAGAGCCTTCGTGGGGGAAGAGGACAGAGAGGAGTGAGGATCTGTTCGCCCTCATCAGAGGAGGGCATGAGGATTTAGTCGTCCGTGAGGAGGTGTCGCCCCATACGATCACGGGCTTCCAACAGTTCCAACCGTAAAGTAGGGGCTCTCTCCACAGCCCCCATGAATGAGGGTCGAGGGGGAGATTTGAGGGCCAACTCAAATCTGAGCACTCCAGTACTGCTAGAGCTCTTTTTTTTTTGGTTCTGGCTCTCAAATTTGGTTTTGAGGGCTCAAGTAGGGATCCTGCTGGAGTTGCTTTAAGGTTGAGGACGACCAACAATGTGAGGTTTAATCGTGGGTACACATAGTCAGCAAAGAGAGGGGTAGGCCGTGTGGGACCGGTAAGGGGCGTGGCCGGCCGTCAACCAGAGCTAACACATGTTGCACGTACCGAGCGTGAGGTGCAGGCATTGGCTTCTTTGTTTTGTTGTCAGATTTGTTTGTTTTTGCGAGTACTCCCTCCTTTTTTATTACATATCGTGTTAGTTTTATGCTAAGTCAAACATTAGTTTCTTCGACGATCAATTTCTAAAAATATATATTAGTTCATGACATAAGATTTATGTTGTTTAGATTCACTATGAGAAATATTTTTATAATCTATGATTAATATGTTGTGAAATTGTAAGCATTTTTTGAAATGGATGGTCAAAGAGAGTAATGTTTGACTTAGGATAAAACTAATGTGACATGTAAACAGACGGAGGAAGTACTTTGTGATTTTTTTCTATTTTTCTATCCTTTTCTAAGAAACAAAGATCTTGGTTATGATTAGAAACAAAACTTACTTTTACTAAAATCTGAATCAACCAATGACACAACTTATTAAACAGTTGGATAATATAAAAATTAACGTTATGATACATATTTATGTCTAAATATTTATTTACTTTGCAATGGGAGAAAAAATCTATCAAAATTATATTTTAATTCGATATAGACTTAATAGGACATTGTCATATTATTGTCGATACTAATTTATATTATAGATGTTATGGATAATCATCAAATAAATTATTGATTTTAAATTTTATAAAAATAATAGAACATAAAATAACTTATATTGTGAAGCTGGTCACAAGCAGAGAACACATCACGACCGATATTAAGGTGGAGTGACATTGGTAGCATGATTGAGATCAACAACTCACTGGTATTATAGTTGTGATTGCATAGTATGGTTAACAACGTTTGAGGTGGCAATGGATTTTGGTACAATGACGGGGCCGGCCAGTGGCTTCTTAAGGTAGAAGTTGTCCAACAGACATGAGCGGGATTAAGATGGTTTAGGGTGAAAAAGGCAATTATGAATTTACAAGAGAAAATAAAAAATGATTAAAAGGTTAAATTGATAAGAGGGCTAAGGAAATGAATAGGAGTAATCTGTAAGAGACTTGATAGTAGTTTTATCGACGAATGGAGCTCACTGGGAGAAAATCATGCCACCTTGATTTAGCCTTAGTAGAAATTTGCATGGTCATGGGATAGAAGAGAAGAAGAAAATGACAATAATAATAAAAAATTAACTCTTTGGTGCATTTGGAAGCAACGACATGAAGTGGTGTTCAGAGATCAAAGAAGACCGGTGCAGGCGTTGTTCGTTGAAATCAAAGACACATGCACTTTGTCGATACTTGCAGGAGGGAAAGTCCTTGCCCAACCCGGTAGTTCATTAGTTAGTGAGTAATAAACCATTATTGACTATCCTCCTACGCAGTGCTACTGCGTTAGGCTACGCTTCTCTCGTATGTAATTGACGCTGCTATGCTTCTTCTTGCTTATCAATATATACGGGCAACCGGATCTTTCAAAAAAATATCAAGAAATTGATTGATACTAGCTATATAGAGTTTGCGACGATTGATGTAGCGAAGGAAGATGGAGAAGAAAATTATAATAAAAAACAAATAAAATTATTGACAAAAAATGTTCCAAGAAAAACAATATTAATGAAAAAAAAACTAGATACCTGTGCTATTTGCACCGGCAACTTTGCTAGTTCACTGTTACAATTACAGCAATGTAATTCAATTTACAAGATAACATATTTAAAATTTTAGGGCTCCTGTTACGACGGGCACCTTACCAATGAGGACTAAGTGGAGTCTCCGCTGGATTAGTTAAAAATGTTAATACAATTTTGTTATATTCTTAGTTTGTCTTGTAGTATAAGTGCAGCCTCCTCATGTTTCTTTTTTTTCTAATAAAAAGAGATCTGAAGCTGAAATTTCAGTCCGTCGTTGGGCCTGCGGCTCGAGTATTCAAGCGACGGCCTTCGGCCGACAAATTGGACAACGTTTCTGCATGCTGCTAGGGTGGGCTGGATGGCTCAAGCCCAGACTGGCTGTCCCATACTTTTGTGGGCTATACATAGGAAAAATTTGCTCAAAAAAAGGAGGTAGAAAAAATTGCTAAAAAAACTGCAACTGACCGTAAAAGCTAAATTGATAGTAACATCATGTGGGGGTATAACCCTATACCCACGGCAAGGGACATGCACCGCACAGTCAGGGACGGTCCAGCCCACAAGATTTAAAACTTGCGGTGCACGATACTGTTCGGCGTACATTGCAAGATATCTAGAAGATTTAATCGGATACTACAGATATTGTAATCTAATACTTGTCATGTAACCGACTAGGATACTTTTCTTCTAACCCTACCCCTCCAGAGTATATGGCCCCGTTCGCTTGGCTGAATTTGACTGAAAACACTGTTACGGCTGAAAAAAGAAGCCGAACAAGCCGACTTTTAAGGTCAGCCAAAGGGGGCCATAAGGAGGGGCAGGGGTCCCCTAGTCGGCATGCCCCATCCCACATCTAATCACACACGCAATATCATACGATAGCTAATACAAACCAATATACCATAGGAGTAGGGTATTACGTCGTGCTGACAGCCCGAACCTGTCTAACTCTTGTGTCTCTGTTACCTTCTTGTTCTTGATTATGCGCACCTCTGCCCATCAATCTACCTTCGTGGGATACCCCTCGGAAGACTGCCGACGATATTCTATCGACAGTTGACGTGCCAGGCATGGGGTGTGCATGCTGATCCATGGTGAACCAGATGACGTACCTTAAGACCAATGTCGTTTGCGGCAACTCATCTTGCTACGACGACCTCCTTCAACATCTACGACGAATTGGCGGCGACGTTCAACATCGTGCGCGGCAGCCGTCATCAAATCCATCTACAAGTCGGAACAGGTGGTCGACGAATTCATTGCCCGATTGTGCAAGTGGGAATCGATCAGTTCAGCGTGGTCTGACTCACGCGTATAGGCGGAATAATTATCGTCGAGTTGCAGACGCTGCCGCTCGATCGTTGCTGCTGCCTTGAAGCGGAGTCGGTTTCCTTCTTCGAGTTCGTTTTGGAGCAAGAGAAAATCAATCTACAAAGGCTGCTGACTGCTGTGTTGTCAGATTGAGTACTGACATCAGCACCATGTACGATCATGTACATGTGCTACGACAACAAGCTAGCAAGGAGGCATGCAAGCCGATGGAGATTACACATACGTGATTCCAAGCCAATAGCAAGCAAGCGAGGCCAAGACGTTTGTGCATATGAATGCACGTATAGACCAAGACATGTACATACTTACGTGTGTTTCTATCGGCCGAGCTGCATCAGATCGACTGCTGCTCATCTACATATTCAACACAAGACCAAAAGTAGAGCCGCTAAGCGAGCTGTCCGGACTACTCGCTCCGACCGTCTGCCGCGTCGCAATGATGATCGCCGCGTAGAACGGCGCTATGATGACCGCGACCGCCGTCATGACGATAGGCTAGAAAGCTCGAGGGCCGAGAAATTTCGTCGACGCCGATCAAATAACGTCATACGCCACCGATCAGATGTTATGTCTAAAGATAAGTACCTTTTTATATATGAATATTTAATAAAGTCTTCATACTATTCTCTACATGATTATTCTTCAAACGACTTTTCTCCATGCAAAACATCTTTAAGATGACGCATACTATCGTCACTCAAATCGGACTACGCCCTCACCTCAGTTGGACACGCTCAATGGCTTCGCCTCCCCACGCGAATTGACTCCGTCAGGCTCCGATTACGTCTGTTTGCCTACGACTCCATGTAGCCGCCGAGCCACCTGAGCCGCCCAAGCCACCGAGTGAGCTGCTAAGTGAGCCGCCCGAGTCGTAAGCAAGCCACACCGCGCTGTGATGATGACCGCCGCGAAGAACGGTGTTGTGACAACAGCGACCGCCGTCGTGACAACAGCCAGTCACATTTTCATTTGCGTTATCCAGAAGCAACCCTGTCCTCGACTTAGCACCTAAACGTGCACGAGCAGTAGCGCCCTGCGTCATGAGTGGGCGACAGTGGCTCCTCGGTGATGCCCATATTCCTAAGCGTGCACAAGAATCTTAGGATAGAATGCCCCACACGTCTCGTCGGTATAGTGCTAAGCACTCTCCATGTTCTCCAATTTTACCATGGTTAAGTGCTAAGCACTCTCCAATGATCTCCATGTTCTCCAATATTCTCCATGTTCTCCAATCTAGCCACGGTATAGTGCTAAGCACTCTCCATGCTCTCCAATATTCGCCACGGTTAAGTGATAAGCACTCTCCAAAATTTATCACGATTAAGTGCTAAGTATTCTCCATGTTCACCACGGTTAAGTGCTAAGCACTCTAAATTTCGTCATGGTTAAGTGCTAAGTACTCTCCCAATTTTGCCACTGTTAAGTGCTAAGCACTCTCCATGCTCTCCAAATTTTGCCACGGTTAAGTGCTAAACACTCTCCAATGCTCTCCATATTCTCTAATACTCTCCATGTTCTCCAAATTTCGCCACGGTCAAGTGCCAAGCACTCTCCTATGTTCTCCACGGCATAGTGCTAAGCACTCTCCAATTTTGCCCCGATATACTGCTATCCATTTTCTCCACGGTATAGTGCTAAGCACTCTCCATTTTCTTCATGGTATAGTGCTAAGCACTCTCCATTTTCTCCATGGTTTAAGTGCTAAACACTCTCCAATTTTCTCTAACGGTACTCCAATGTCCAGTGTTAAGCACAGGGATTTCGTCCTTTTCACTTATTTCTTTGATCCTGCTACAAGATGCTGCTCTATCTTACAGCAGGTTCAGGAACTAAGTGTGTACACTTCACCTAACAGTGACTGTACTATTTTTCTCTTACTGGTCTTCAGCTAAGCTAGGGGCTGGCTATGTGCTCGGCTAAGCTGAGACTCAGTTATTCTAATTAACTGATCGTTGTACTTCTTTGATCCTGACACCAGGTGCATTCATCACCTACTGTCAGGCTTGGGGACTATAATGTATACATTGCACCTTGCGGTGCTTGTATCAAATTTAACGGTTGGCTAAGTTCCCGTTTTCTTTCTCAGTCGTTGATATTCTTTGATCCTGACACCAGGTGTCTTCTTCACCTACTGTCAGGCTCGGGGACTACAATGTATACATTACACCTTGCGGCGCATGTATCAATACTAACATCCTCTTTAACTAAGTCATGGATGATGATCATCTGACTTCGCTAACGAAGCCTAAGTGTGTACACTTCACCTAAGGTCGATGTCTCCTGCAAGCTCCGCCACTGTTTTCTCTATCGATCAACTGGTCGGACCGCTAGGTTCATGACCTTCATCGCCAACCAGCTGGTCAGACTGTTCAACGCTCACTTCTACTTGGCGCTCACTTCGTCGCCGACCAGTTGGTTAGGCTGCTCGGTGCTCGATTCTTCGCCAACCAATTGGTCAGATTATCCGTTGCTTCATCGTCCGCTATGCTAGGGGCTCGCCAGCTAAGCAGGGGAGTCATCGGTGTTTGGATTGTTCGTCGCTTCATTGCCAGCTAAGCTGGTGACTCATCGGTGTTCGGATTCTTCGTACAAGCGTCGCCAGCTAAGCTAGAGACTCCTCGGTGTTTGGATTATTCGTCGCTTCATTGCCAGCTAAGCTGGGGACTCCTCAGTGTTCGGATTCTTCGTACAAGCGTCGCTAGCTAAGCTGGGGACTCCTCGGCGTTTGGATTGTTCGTCGCTTCATCGCCAGCTAAGCTAGGGACTCCTCGGCGTTTGGATTGTTCGTCGCTTCATCGTCCGCTACGCTGGGGACTCCTCGGTGTTTGGATTGTTCGTCGCTTCATTGCCAGCTAAGCTGGGGACTCCTCGGTGTTCGGACTCCTCGGCGTTTGGATTGTTCGTCGCTTCATCGCCAGCTAAGCTAGGGACTCCTCGGTGCTTGGATTGTTCGTCGCTTCATCATCCGCTATGCTGGGGGCTCCTCGGTGTTTGGATTATTCATCGCTTCATCACCAGCTAAGCTGGGGACTCAGTGTTCAGATTCTTCGTGCAAGAGTCGCCAGCTAAGCTGGGGACTCCCTTGGCGGTCGGATCTTGCTATGTGTCATTGGTGTGCTATCAGCTTGCTCCATGCTGTTCGGATCAGGGTGTTGATCTTGGGCAGCATGTCTGGGTCTTGATACGCACATGTCAGATGATGTTGACAAGTTTTCAGATTTATTTTCTTTGACCCTTCTACAAGATTCATTCTTCATCTTTCAGCAGGCTTGGGGACTAAGTGGCTACACTTTACCTAGAGGTGAATGTAGTGCTCTTTTCTTGATTTACCCTCCTTATTGACTAAATCAAGGATGATTCCTCACAAACAGAGTCTAAGTGGCTACACTTCGCCTAAGGTAGAGAACTTTTAAATTTTTATCTTGAGCCCATTACATCCTTCTAGCAAGCCTTACTTGGCTAAGTCCAAGATCTGCGTACCAATTAAACTGGTCAGCTTCGACTTCTACCGCTCGGATCATCGGTTAAACTGATCGGCTTCACGTCAAACTGCTCGGACTTGTTCAAGACAGCGTTGCTCAAAGGATACAAGGCGCTTGGGGACTAGCTGTGGGGATATGGCCACCGGTACCCACAAGACAAGACATGGGCCGCGCCCCAAAGGTGGCCCAGCCCATAAGATCAAGGCGTGTACCGCAAGACTACGTGAAGATATGATTTATTGTATAATACCAAATAGGATATTTTTCTTGTAACCCTACCCCTCTAGAGTATATAAGGAGAGGCAGGGGTCCCCTAGACGGGACATCAAATCTGATACACAATCAATACAAAATAACAGAGCATGGGACGTAGGGTTTTACATCACATTGACGGCCTGAACCTGTATAAATCTTGTGTCTTGTGTCTCTGTTACCATCCGGTTCCTGATCACACGCACCCCCACCGATCATTTACTACCGTGGGTACACCCCTCGGTAGACTGCCGACTACATTTCGTCGACAGTGGCGCGCTAGATAGGGGTGTGCGTGCTGTTTCCATGACGAACAAGATGGTACACTTTTTGGGCTCTTCGTCCTCTCCAAAGCCCGGCAAGATCTTTACGGTCGGATCGATCTCCTAGGCCATCAATGCTGACGGAGACGAAGAGATCATTAAGCCGGTGCAGATCGATTCTACGCCGACCACACCAACGCCTACAACAACAGATCCGATCTCGGAACCACTTCCGAGGTCGTCTTCACCAACAACTCATCGCCTGCTGCCCCGCTACTTGAGGAAGCATGTCAACAACGATGATCTGATCGCATCTATCGATCAGGTCGGCTAGAAGCTCGCCGACTGCCTCTCCCTCATGGAATCTGCTCTCACCACTCCGGTTCAGCGCCGACCACCTTCCGATTTCGATCTATCGGAAGCCGATCGGGAAACTCCAGGGGATACGGCCACCATCCATCAGGATGCCCTAAGGGACTAATACACTGACCAGATAACGCCATACGCCGCCGACCAGACATTCTGTCTAAAGCTAAGTCATGCTTTAATATTTTTTTAAATATTCCCTAACCTTCATATATCTCTATGATGTTTTTCTGAGCTGTTTTCTCCATGTTTGTTCTCCAAACGATTTTCTTTCATATATACCATCTTCAAGATCACATACAGCTAAGTCTAAAGCAAATCCCCGAACAGTCATGTTGACGCTCGGATATCCCCAGCGACGGCTCTGTCTTCAGCTCCTCCCTACACGTGCACGAGCGTCTGCCCTCTGCGTTATGGGTGGTCGGCAGTGGCTCCTTAGCAACGCTTTGTTCTTCTTACACGCACACGGGCTCTGGGCTTCGCGCTCCGTGTTATGGTTAACATGCTAGCTAGGGCTGAAAACTCAGCTACACACTAACTGGTCGGGCGGTTTATATTAAATATAAACACATCTTCATAATAACACTAAGTGTTCACACCAACTGATCACCGAGCTACATACACTATTTCATAACCATTGCTGATTCTTCTAAGGAGTTCATATATTTTATTTCTACATCATGAACTACCCATTCTACACATTTGTTTCGCAGGGGCACGGTTCGGTCAACGAGCTTACGCTCAGGGACTGGACAAGATGATCATCGTCCGGGTGGTCGGACCACCTATCAGACGGACTTCACCGCCAGCCAACTGGTCGGACTGTTCGGCATTTACTTCTACTCAGCACTCACTTCGCCGCCAACCAGTTGGTTGGGCTGCTCGGTGCTCGATTCTTCGCCAACCAACTGGTCGGATAGTCTGTCGCTTCATCGTCAGCTATGCTGGGGGCTCACTAGCTAAGCTGGGGACTCCACGACGTTTAGATTGTTCGTTGCCTTATCGTCAGCCACGCTGGGTGCTCACCAGCTAAGTTGGGGACTCCTCGGTGTTCGGATTCTTCGTACAAGCGTCGCCAGCTAAGCTGGGGACTCCCTTGGTGGTCGGATCTTGATCATCGTCCAGGTGGTCGGACCACCTGGTACTCGGACTTCTCCGCCGATCAACTGGTCGGACCGCTAGGTTTATGGACTTCGTCGCCGACCAGTTGATCGGACTATTCGCCGGTCACTTCTACTTAATGCTCACTTCATCGTCGACCAGTTGACCGGACTGTTCGTCGCTCGCACTTCATCGTCAGCAACGCTGGGGGCTTACCAGCTAAGCTGGGGACTCCTCGACGTTCGGATTCTTCGTGCAAGAGTTGCCATCTAAGGCTAGGGACTCCCTTGGCGGCCGGGTCTTGCTACGTCTCATCGGTGTGCTATCAAGCTGCTCCATATTATTTGGATCAGGGTGCTCATCTTGCGCAGCACTGCTGGGGTCTTGATACGCGCATGTCAAATGACGTCGACAAGCTTTCAGACTTTTTTTCTTTGACCATGCTATAAGATTCATTCTTCATCTTCCAGCAGGCTCGGGGACTAAGTGGCTATACTTCACCTAGCGGTGAATGTTGTGCTCTTTTCTTGATTTACCCTTCTTATTGACTAAGTCATGCATGATTCCTCACAAACGGAGTCTAAGTGGCTACACTTCGCCTAAGGTGGAGAATTTTCAAATTTTATCTTGAGCCCCTTACATCCTTCTGGCAAGCCTTATTTGGCTAAGTCCGAGGTCTCCTAACTAGCTAAACTAGTCGGCATTGACTTTCACCGCCCAGGTCACCAGTTAAACTGGTCGGCTTTGATTTTCACCGTCCAGGTCACTAGTTAAACTGGTCGGCTTTGACTTCTACTGCTCGGATCACCAGTTAAACTAGTCGGCTTCACGTCAAACTGGTCGGACTTGTTCAAGACGGCGCTGCTCAAAGGATACAAGATGCTTGGGGACTAGCTGTGGGGGGTATAACCCCAGGTACCCACAGCAAGGGACATGAACCGCACAGTCAGGGACGGTTCATCCCACAAGATTCAAGACTTGCGGCGCACGGCACTTCTCGGCGTACACTGCAAGACATCTAGAAAATTTGATTGGACACTACAGATATTGTAATCTAATACTTGCCATATAACCGATTATGATACTTTGCTTGTAACCCTACCCCTCTAGAGTATAAAAGAAGCGACAGGGGTCCCCTAGTCGGCATGCCCCATCCCACATCCAATCACACACTCAATATCATACGATAGCCAATACAAACCAACAGACCATAGGAGTAGGGTATTATGTCGTGTTGACGGTTCGAACCTGTCTAACTCTTGTGTCTCTGTTGCCTTCTTGTTCTTAATTACGTGCACCTCTGCCGATCAATATAACTTCGTGGGATACCCCTCGAAGGACTGCCGATGATATTATGTCGACATGTCATCTATTTCATATAATCCTAGAACAATATGGATCATTCAGCTTCTGTAATAAACATTTTTTACGTTGCCTACTGATGACTCGCTTCTGTTGAAACTTTTATTTACCTTATTTAGCCGACTGCTGCCTCGTGTGGGTGTGGCCTCGGTGATTCTTGTCTTCGGGTTCGGCGTCTCCATCTGTTACGGAGTAGAGCGAGGCACCCGGCACAGGCACTGCCGCCAGGCACATCGTGGATACTCCCTTCCTCAGAAAGCGATCGAGCTGCTGCACGTGCACGACTTCTATGGAAGTGCAAGCAGCACTAGCACGAGCACGCGCGCCGCGCCACGCCACGCCACTGCCGAAGTCGTCACTACACACGCCATATTTTCCACGTGCATATTTATCCCGTGTGGTCACGGCCTCAGCTCTCATTGTCTCATGTGTCAAAGAGTCCAACGCCCCACAGTTAGACGGCGAGGTAAATGCTAGTCTGGTCTGAATGCTACTATATGGATCGACCGATCGACGGATAGATGGTAGATCCCTTACGATTCTGCCGTGCGTCCACGTCGAGATAGCGGCGCAATGGTTAGTTGACCCAGTTTTGACGTGGCTGGAGTTGTCCCCAAGTTTCGTGTGACCGCGACCGGGATCGGAGGATGTGCTGCGGCTGCAGGAGCTGAGCTCAGACGCGAATTCTTGGCATCAACAGGACTTGGTGGCTGAGAAGAGGAGAGTGAATGAAGCATCGAACCCTCTTCGTCTTGCCTTGTCAGTTGATGTCACAGTTCACAGAGGTCCCACGTGGCAAGGAACGAACTGGGAAAGATCAACGAGCGTTGTTGTTGTGTGTGGCTGCGGAGGCCGAGTCCGTCCTACTCGACCGAAAAGCCGATGTCAGAGCTTGCGTTGACGTGTCCAACCAAGATGAACCGCCGTAGTACGCACTCGTCGCACTATTTCGCAACGCCCCACAACCGTTTGATCTGCTCTATTGGCTCTTGCGACGGTCCATTAGGGCCGAAGCTTCTCTAGGATTAGCAGCTTCTCGGACACTACGGTGTACTGTGGCTCACCAGCACAGAGTAGCTTATAGGAGTACCACTGCTGCTTCATTCACTAGTGTACATAAAGATAATAACATCATGCATGCCCTTATCAGTTAAAAAGGTAACAATATTATGCCACAAAATCATACATCCGGCCTCTTCGCTGGTTGGTTTCTAGGCTGATAAGTCCGACTGATACTGATTTGTTGTGAGAGAAAAACACTGCTGACTAGCTAATAAGCCCTGACTAAAACCAATAAATAAACAGGCTGTTCTACTGGTAGATAAGATTAAAGGTGCCATCGATCACTGCGCCAGTCAAAACCACCACGACACTGGCTATGATCGATGCAAATCTCCATGCTCAGTCTAAAGTAGTACAATACTAATAACTAGTAAAATATCTTTAATTGTTGCAGTGAGACGTGAGAATGAGCCGATGACCCAACCGCTGAGCGATCGAGATTGGTGCCCCTGGAGCCTAGAGATGGCATCACTGTCACTGGCATCGTACAATGCATGACACGATTCCCAGTTACCGCAGGCCACGGCCAAGTTTGTTTATAGAGTAAAATGCACCGTAAATCTATTAATTTTCAGCGGTGTGTTATTTAGTTTTATCAACTTTCAAACTGTATTTTTGAGTTCATTAATTTTTGGTAGTGTGTCATCTAGGTCCATCAATTTTTAAACTATATTTTTTTGTCCATTAACTTTTGCTAATGTGTCATACAGGCCCATCAACTTTTAAATTGCATTTTTTGGTTCATAAATTTTTTAACTAGTTCACCATATGTCAATACCCTTTCGTTTAGCAAATAGATCGGACATGGCAGCGCCAAATAAGCAGTCACCGTGGAGTAGATGATGAGTCCATAGCTCTTCAAGATGTTCATGGAGACTTGTCTAGCAATAATTTAAATGTAACATCTGGTAATTCGTTAATATCCTTTGATCTTAAATTTGGGACTATTATTTTTAAGGATAAATATATTGTGGACATGGAGAAATTTACAACCGTTGAACTGTCATCAAAGATATTTTATAGATGTGTCTTATTATTGCGTGGAAAGGAGAAGAAAATAAAGCCAACAAAATACATCAGTACTAATTCTAAAGAGGTGGAGATCATCAATGAAGTTTTCCCAACGTGATTAGCATCCTTGCCGTAGTATTTTATTATTTTCATGCATTAGTTTCCTATCCAGTTGTGACACACGATCTTTTATCTAGCATCTAGTTTTTAGTGCCTACGTGAGTCAAATTGGTGGCTGCGTTTGGACGTGACGTGCATGTTAGCAGAATCAGTGACTCAGGGTCAATCGGTCCTAGTTGGGTTGGTGGAGACCGAGTTTTGTTTGGGTGAAGTGGCCTGCGTGCCTATATCTGTGGCATTCGGCATTGTACCGGGTAGATTAGACTGGATTTTATTGTGGAGTTTATTGTCCGTCGAGCCGACGCTCAAGAAACTCTAGATGGTGATCCCATCAGGTTCTTCGTATTGAAGATTATCTTCGAATGATAATCTCGTCCTGTACTCTGTGGTGGCTGATTTTTTGACGTGCCATGTCAGATATATTTATTAAACAAAGAAGTATGGACCTACGGTGAATCAGCTAGAAAGTTTATGAACCTAAAAATGTAATTTAAAAGTTGATAGACCTGGATGACACACCACTAAAAATTAATAGACCCAAAAATATAATTTGAAAGTTAATAAACCTACATCACACGTGATCAAAAGTTAATAAACTTACCGGGCATTTAACTCTTGTTTATATATACACATCAAACTCCCGTGGCGACCCCTACGCGCCATTTCGTGCCATCCTGACACGACTTGAAAGCAAAGGAAAGCTCCACGCCTCCACCGATGTACTCCTTCGAGCAAGACCACACGGCGGCAGCGCGTACCACCACCACGTTCGACACGAGCTACCAGCCCTGCGCCGGTGCCGCTGGCCGCTCGCTCCAGTCTGCCAATCATCCCGGCGGCCAGCAAGTACTCCGGACCGCCGCCGGGTCCGGGTCCGCGCCCGCGGCCGCCGCCGTGCAGCCACGGCGCGCCAAGAGTAGTAGCAAGAAGCACGCGGCGGCGGCGTCGCGGCACTCGTCGTCGTCGCGCCGCTCCTCGACCACCGTGGTCGCCACCGACGTGAACAACTTCCGGGCCATGGTGCAGGAGCTCACCGGCTTCCCGCCCGCCGCCATCTTCCGGCCGCTGCCGCGCAGGGTGCACGCGGCCAGCCCCTTCATCGCCGTCTCCGCCGCCGCGGGGCAAGGATGTGGCGGCCGGGAACAGCATGGGCACGCAAGTTGGGAGGCGACAAACAGTAGTACTACTGCCGGCGGCGGCAGCAGCAGCAGCCCCGACGACGCTCCGGCCGTGCCGCCTGTGGTGCTGGCGGCGCAGCAGCCGCAGTTCGCGCCGCTGGGCGTGTTCGACGGCCTGTCCGACCTCGGGTTGCCGGAGTTCGACTCGTGGGGAGATTTGTCCATCGATTAAGTACTCGGTGGCGGTATAGATTTGATGGAACAATTATTCAAGGATTGTAATCGGTGGAGTATTTGCTAGTTTCCTTGTGTTCAAGTGTGTTATGTTTATTACTACGTGCATGTGTAGCAGTTAGCCACCCAGCAGTGGCAGTAGTGCTTGTTGTTTTCACAAGATATGCATTAATCATGCTCATGCGATGCAAATCACCTCTCCATTGACCTACTTGGTTTTTTTACAAAGTGCTTACTATCACAGAGGGCGGCTAGGTATCAATTGTCAAATGTTACTGCCGCCTTGTTTCTTTTTCTTTTTTGCGATGAAAATGTTAATGCCGCCTTTTTTTGCGAGGAAAATGTTACTGCCGCTTCGAACAACGGGAGTGTTAATAATTGTTTTACGATGTTTTTTTTTTTGCTTGTTATTAAGAGATTCAGTCTACTAGGAGTAGCATATAAAAGGAAAAAGGACAAATCAGACAGTCGTTTGGTTCCATGGATATCCGTAGACACATGGTGTTTGGTTGGATAGACAAGTTGAATCTGGATATCTAGATTTTTTAACATTTTTTGTAAACTAATTTTAAATCTAACGCTGTTTAAATTTTTTTTCCAAGTCTAACATTTTTGGCTGCGCCTATTGCCATGGCGCGACGAAGCGAAACATCCGTGCCGCGCCATGCATGGTGGAGCGGTGAGAGAGCTGACGTGGCGACGACCGGGTCGCTGGCCGGTGACGTGGCTGGCCTGCCACGCCACCGATTTTGGCGCGATAGTGACGCGCCTTGATCGGTGGCGCGACAGAGCCGGCTAAAAGGGCCACGGCCTAGCACCGCATGCCTTCGCGCCCTCGCTCGGCTGGCACTGCTGCGCCACGCCATGCCTGTCGCGCTCCCGCCCCGCCTTCCTCCCGCCACTCCTACCCCTAAGTCTTTGTCGGCCCACCCTCTGTTGCCGCCTCCCTTCCCTTCCATTCCCTGGCCGCCTCCCCCCCTCCTAGTCCTCGTTCAAGGTAATGACGCACTTTTTGTTTTCGTTTGAATGCTGGATTGAAATATTATGAATGGGAGTATAGGTTAGGAGGAAAATTATGTTTGGGAACTATGGGATATGGTTTGGAGGAAGATATTAGTTTGATTTTATCGATGTATATTTACCATGTATATTTTTGTTGCTATAAGTGTTGGTTATATTATTTGAGTTGCAATGCAAATGATTATATTTTACATTAGTTTGCGTTGTTTTGATTGATGTTTAATTTGAACCATTTTATTAGATGGAAGACATGTTTCGGGAGCAGTTGTGGCGAAAACAGGGTCGTCCTAGAGAATTATACCCCGACGAGTCTAGCAAAGATGCCCCGTCCCTCCCGACCTCCCTATCCCAAATCAGGGATCGTGGTCGTCCGCCGACGTGTTTCAATCGAGACATCCGGAAACAATGCTCGTTGCTTCTACACATGTAGTCGTTTTAATATAAGTAATTGTTTCCGTGTTGTTTTTTTCTTCATTTGTATTACTAGGTTACTAATATTTTATTAGAATTTTGTTGTCTAGGCCCATGAGAGGTGCCTTTTCTTTCAGTGGATCGACGGTGCAGACAAGTTTGACCTCAGGTACCTCCTTTTCGACGATTGGTGGAGAGGGCGACATCCACGAGAGCACTTCGAGCGGTGGGTTCCACCTCCCCCTAACCCCCCCTCCAATGACGGCTAAGGAGAAGCACTTAGCTGTAGTTAGACGACTCAAAGAACCTCCTCTGTGTGATTGCGGAGATCGAGCTGTGATAAACCTTGAGAATACGTTGGAGTTTGTGTGTCTAAACAAGCATAAAGTAAGTGCAAAGTGTATGTGTTGAAATGTTGAGCAATTTGTGTTCATATACTAATGTCACCTTATTTAGGTGTTTTCAATGGCGAAGTGTCGTTTCAAGGAGTGGTTGCATGGTCCTAAGAACCAATGACCAGAAGAACCGCCAAAGGTTAAGGAAAAGAAGAAAGAAAGGGTAATTTACAAAGCACCTCCTGTCATGTGCGAATGTGGTGTTAAATCCAACTATGACCTAGTCCCTTCAGAGCTTAGAACAAGCCATTATTGCGGCCATATGGTTGACTATGATGAGGTTGGTTATTTTTGTGGTAAACATAAAATCGTATTTTGTTTCTTTTGCTAAGACATATATGATATAATTTTTCGTTTGAACAGAGCACTAGAAAATGCGGGTGGGAATGTTATGATGGTCAAGTTAAGTTCTTGGATAAACTAAAGGGGAGGCAAGTAATTGCATGGAAGAGGGGGATATGGACCTGACTATGTCAACCTATTCGTTAAACATCACAAAGACAAGATGCGTGAGTTTGCTAGACAGCACGGTATTCATAACCCGATCAATGTTGGGCTCGAGAAATGGAGATTGGAGAGACGGAGGGTGTTAGAGGAGGAGAGAGCAAGCAAGGAGGCATGGGAGGAGACAAGAGTATAGATGCAGGTCTTGAACGAGCAAGTTATTGCATTATATGCCAGTGAGTGCTTGAAAGCCATTTTTTCGTTGCCTGATTTTAAATGTAATATAATCACGTTGCTAACTGATTGCATTTTATACATGAAGGGATTGGATGCAGCGAGGACCATGACGAAGAGGTGGCTCGTGTAAGGTATGAGGAAAAGAAGTTAGATGAGCACAGAACGTGAGCTGGTCGCACCGTTCAATCACCGATTGTGTTGTCTAATGAGAGGGATGAGGATGAGGACGA
The DNA here is from genome assembly GCA_904845875.1 of Miscanthus lutarioriparius. NCBI lineage: Eukaryota > Viridiplantae > Streptophyta > Magnoliopsida > Poales > Poaceae > Miscanthus > Miscanthus lutarioriparius. The sequence continues at coordinate 10,898,798 of CAJGYO010000007.1, read as the reverse complement.
CACTACCAGACTGAGGGAGCTCATCGCTCTAGCAGAGGCGGATTTGTAGGCGAAGGAGGCTGAGGACGACACTTGTAGACTCAGCGAGCTCATCGCTCTTGCTGAGGCGGGCTTGCAGGCGGAGGAGGCTGAGGATGACACTGGCAGACTGAGCGAGCTCATCGCTCTAGCAGAGGTGAGCTTGCAGACGGAGGAGGATGATGCCACGTTCTTCACTCAGGCCACAGAGGCCATAGATGAAGCGGAGGCCGCTTACTACAGGCGACACGCAGGTCAGAGCAATGCAGGTGAGCCTAGCCACATGAACGAGGAGGAAGAGAACACATTCTTGTCTCAGGCCACAGAAGAAGCAGAGGCCGCTTACTACAGGCGAAAGGTAGATCAGGGCAATGCAGGTGACCCTAGCCACAACAACAGGGTTATGGTAGAGGATTGGTACTCGGACGACGAGTTGCTTACTCAGTATGTTTCTGACTAAGGGTTTTTTATTGCGCCGTCTGTTAATTCCATGCTTTATTAATGATCAATGTAGCTATGTACTAGAACTTTCATTGTGTTATCTTGTTTTCCTTTTGAATTATTGATGTATTGTACCAATGTATCATGTACTCGGATTACCCATGGTTGATCTTAAGTGATCCCATCCGTTTGTCACCCTCCGAGCCATCTGTTTGTCGCTCTCTGATGCATCCAAGTTTTTTTAATAATAACGAATGCGTTGAGAATTTCTAAAATGAACAAAATCGAGTGAAATTATTTCGAATACGGTTGGCTGGCATATATATCTTGCATGTTTCCCATGTATTTTAAAATAGTAGCATGTAATTTATGTTATTAGCATCAGATCAATGTAAAATAACTAGGCCCACGGCGCGGCACGTTTGGCAGATCGATGTTCTCATTTGGCACGCAACCCTAATCTCAAGTTCTGTCGTGCCATAGCCCACGGCGTGGCACTGACGTGCCAAGTCCCATGGCGTGGCAGGACCTGGACGCAGGCAGAAGCCGACTAGCCTCAATTCCAATTGAACAGGAGCTGCTGTCGGTGCTGTAAACAACTACAAGTGCTGCCGCGACGCATTGAAATGAATATGAAGCAAATAATTGGGAGTCCATACGCAAGTTGACAAGTTGCAACATAACATTTTAATTGGTTTATGAGTCTGCAAGTTTTGGACGACAATATTCGTTTCGACATAACCAACTAAGTGTAGCCAACGTCGGTGTGGGGCCTTCAAAGGAGGCAAGGGCACCTCTGCGTCGGTGTCAGTCAAGAAGTGTGCTCGGTGCGAGTCGTCGTACTCCACCTCAAGAAGGGGGTACAACTGGTGCTGCGTGGGAGGGGCCATCCTGTTATAAATTGATAAACAAAGGGTTAGAATATTCAAATTAACATTACGTAGCATTGCAAAATTTGAACTTCTATGTATGGACCTACTGCCCTCGTCTTCTATGCCTGCTAGCCTTGTGATCAGGTTATTTGCAAACAGAGCAAAGATTCCTGCCATGGGTCTCATTGAAGTCTCCGCCTCCGTACATGTCTTCGTCATACCCTCTCATAGCGTCCATGTCCCCCTTGAGTTGCTTCTTCTTCCTCCTACCCTTCCCTACCTTCATTAGATCTGGATGTGGCACGTAGTCATAACAATTATAAGGTGGCCACTGTGTCGGGTCAAGGTATGGCTCGAAGCTCATTTCCCAAATACTAATGGTGTTTGAACGGAGATACAAGGGTGACATATATGGTAGATCCTCATAGTTGCACCCGCGAATCCTATATGCCATGATCATATGAGAGCAAGGGGCATGCATGATCTAAGGGATATTGCAACTGCACTCTACCTTTTCAAGATCCACTCGGTAGTTTCGTCCACCATAACATTCGTCGCCCAAGCTTATGCCACCCTTGCCCCGTACACTAAAGATATGGCGGCGGGGTTCATACGGCTCAGCGGTGTGCTGCTTGGCCAATTCCTCGGTCTCCTTCAAATGTTCTGCTCCGGCCTTTCCAAAACGCCCCTGCTCAGCTATATTTCTCTGCACAAGTTCCCACCTCTTGATAAAATATTCGTTGCACTTATGAAAGGAGAACTCAACAATTCTAGACACAGACAACGATCGAACTCCGGTGAATACACGGTTGAAGGACTTCGAGGAGTTAGTGGTCATGATGCCATACCTGAAACCCCCCTTGTCATATGCTAACGTCCACTGAACCTTTTGTTCTATCTGCGCCTCTAACCAGGCCTTTCTCGCTTCATTTAGCATCTTGTCTAGTTTTCTCTTTGTCTCCTTGAACTAGTGCTCTATACGTACACAACATAGAGCCTTTACCTTGTCACATACCTCCTGCTTCCTCTGATGCCGCCAGAAATTAGTGGCAAAGTATCTCATGCACCATCTATGGACTAGAGGCGGGAACCCATCTATATGCTTAGCTGCAGCATTAAGAAGCCCTAGGTGACGGTCCAAGATCAAACATATAGTCCGAGATTGGCCTAGCACTTGTACACGTAGAAGCCACATGAACCATGACCACGATTCATTGTTCTCTCCCTCTGCCAAAGCAAATGCCATGGGTACTATCTGGTCCTCAGGATCAACAGCAGCAGCCATCATCAAGGTGCCCCTGTACTTTCCTATCAGGAAAGTGCCATCAACAAGTACGACTAGCCAACAAAACTAGAATGCATGTTCCGTTTGCGTGAACGACCAGAACACACGATAGAGGACATGCCTCAATGGGTCCCGAAAACACATCCCTCTGGTGTCCACAAACCATTTCAAGCTAGGGTTGTAGTAATGCATTGCACATAAGATGCAGGGCACCCTGTTTTACGCTTCCTCCCAACTACCCCAACGAATCGTTAGGACAATTTGCTTAGCACGCCAAGCCTTTCCGTACTTCATATCATACTTAACGAATCCAGATATGGACTGTTGTAAAGAAGATACCGAAATGTCGTTATTGTCATCAACGAGCCCCAATATACGATGGACAAGGTAACGTGCAGTGAGTTGCTGATGATTTTCCTTCCCCCTATTTGTTAGGCAAGTGTGGGGTTCGACAACTTTACTTATCCTCCACTTGCCATCACTCTGTCTCTTTCGTGCATTTAACCTCCACATACAACCGTTTTTACATATCACATGATACCTCAACTCCTGGTCCAAATGAGTGACGATGTATGGCCTATGGTGATACACAGCATAGTCCTAAAGGAAGAGCTTCATCTCTGACATTGTATTGAATATCATTCCCTTCATAAGGATTTCTTTCTCATGGTCATACAATGATTTCCTACACATCTGGAGATCGGTGTCACAAACTGCCATATCCGTCATGCTGACATCCCTATAGTTTGGAACGCCTCTAAAAGGTACGTTCATTGACCTTAGTTGCTCAAGCTCAATCGCTGTGTAAGGTGGTGGTGGAACATACTGTTGCGCTTCGCTAATTCTACCCCATGAATCATAGGGGGTATCATCTGCTGACAAATCTGTGACTAGTCAACCCTGAGCCTAGATAGCATGCAAAACCTCAGTTGGTACTGGTAATAGCATACCATAAACAGGTACTGGCATGGCATCAACAGGTGTGGGTATAGCATGTCTATCTCCCTGGTCATCATCTAAATCGTCTGAATCACTGCCAACTACATCACTGATCCTGTCCTCCTGCTCCTGCTCCTCTTCCAGTTCGAACTCATTCACATCGAAGTCATTGCTTATACAGCCTACTTGACTTGAATGAAACTGCTCCTGCGTCAACTGACCGTCCAAATCCATGTTACCCTGAGTTGCTTCCCCTTCAACCCCCAATTCTTGCTCATTACCTCCAACATCGTCAATGGACGGCCCGTCCTGGACACCCTGCATCGTGTACCCATTCTCCACCACCACCTCAGCCATGGGCATACTGGAACCTTGGAGCACCCTAGTGTAGCAGGACCAGTGAGCAGGGTCACGCAAGGGCATGAGGACATAGTGTGCCCTAATCTTTCCATTATCAAACCTCCCCTTCAGTGTGAAATCACCGCCGAACTTTGCATTCAAACGGACACAAAGGTCGTTGAAGCTAGGAGGTTCATCAAACCATTCCAATTATTCTTCCATATCATCAAACATACCATCTTCTCTCCTAACACTTCCTCCGTAAAAAACTCAAACACAACAATCCATCTACAAAAGCATTTCAAGAAACTTCAACAATTCATCGAAATCGTCGTACGTAATGTCCATAGTAATATTAATACCTATTCTAACTATAACTATACTAACTAATCTAATATTAACATATATATATATACAAGGCTAACTACAACAACTAATGTATAACTAGACTCACTAACTGTACAAACTAAACTAACTAACTTTACTATCTATATTAACTTACTATATTGCCTATACTAACTAAACTAACTAACTTTACTAACTATACTAACTTTATTTATTTTACTAACTTAGTATACTAACAATGTCGATTCAATCAACAAATACACTAGGGGAGTACCTCGCGGCAGCAGCACGCTAGACCAGGTCAGGAGGCGTGGGCACTGGCCTAGGCGGCGGTGGTGGGTGGACACGGGATAGAGAGAAGGGCGTGCGGCAGTTGGGAGCGGTGTACAGTGCGACAGTGAGGGCGGCGGCGGCAGTCGTGGGCCCTACAATGAGGGTGGCAGCGCGGCAGTGAGGGTGGTGGTGGGCGTCCATGGCGCGGCGGGCAGCAGCCATGCGTGGCCGGAGGGCGCGGCGGGCGACCGGAGGGGGTGGCGCGTCGGTGTGCGGGCGCAGTGGGCGGCCAGCGTGGCGATAGGGGCGACGGGCTGGCGCTGCCGGCGGCAGGCACGACGGGCAGGCAAGGCGGCGGCCACGCGCGGCGGGCAGGCGCGGCCAGGCAGGCGAAGGCGCGGCGAGATTGAGGGCGCGTCACTGCCGCGCCAAGATCGGTGGTGCGGCAGGCCCTGCCATGTCACCGGTCAGCACCTCGGTTGTTGCCACGTCAGCCCTCTCGCCGCGGCACCGTGCATAACGTGGCACAGGCATTTTGCCGCGCCATGGCAATAGGCGCGGCGAAAAGTGTTAGATTTAAAAAAAACAGTGTTAGATTTAAAATTAGTTTAAAAAAGTGTTAAAAATAAAAAAAAATCGATATCCACAACAGGGAATATTCTAGGTAGATACTGGATATCGTGCAGCCTGTTCGGCTAGAGGAAAACGATCGTATACGATCGTAAATTTCTAGCCGGAACAATATTTTTCTCTCACACAAACCAGCCAGCAGTACTTCTTTACGAACCAGCAATGATATGAACCAGCCAACCGAATAGGCTGCTGGTCCTCAGAAATCTGACGGATGAGGATATCCACATATTGATTAGCGCATGTTTTGTGTGACAATTAGAATAGTATAGTGCTAATTAACGTATTTTATTTTTAATTAGTGATTATAATGACAAGATTAGTGTCGGTGTATATTTATTAGGGTATAATTAGTTGTTATTATTTCTAAATAATAGATATCATTAGTTAAGTATTCTCATTCCATGTAATGTCATCCATCCAACCAAATAGACAATATAGATATCTATGTCCCGAAATCTATGAATGATTGTATCCCATCCATCCTTATCCTCGAACCAAACACACCCTCAGACAATGATGGATTGGACACTCATATGACCGCTGACAATTAATTTCATAGTGTACATACACACTGACGAAGCTATCCAGATGCGTTGCTCTTTTTTATTTTATTTGAAATCCATGTGTTGCTTGATGTCATCCACGATCCCATCCATATAAGAGGAGCTGGTACAAGAGCCTGAATTGACAATTTGCGCAACAACTGGGTGGCACTTAGGTTGCCACCTTCCTGTGATCTCTTGATGTGAACCTCTACGTGTCACGCACACACCATGCGTCTTCTGTAGCAAGTCTTGGTCATGACACTTGTAACTTGTCAAGCTCTCGGTTGAACACTTGTAACTTGTCAAGCACGTCTGAATATTTCACTCGTCACCGGATTGCGTCACGAGTTGAATACAGTACAGCATGACTATACATGAGCATCTGGCTGCTCTACTCACGCATGAGCAAAGGCAAAGAAAAACTCAAAAAAGAGAAAGCTATCCCTAAGGTCAGAATTTAGAACAATCAGCATTCAGTTTGAATCTTCTCATCAGTCATCAGGATAACCATAATAAACAAAACAGGTGGTGTTAATTGCAGTCAAACGATAACAAGGCTATCAATAAGTTTTTTTTATTTAATGGGCACTGCTAATGCAGGCTAAGGTTACAAACTCATCATATTATTCAAAAACACAACCACGTGTATACCACATCGATGCAGTTTTTTTGTTCCCATCAAACAAGGAGGAGCAGATGAGATGGAGTTGAGGCCCGCCTCCTCACTCCGCCCCTAGGAGGGCAAGGAGAATATCCTCATAATCTCTAGTTGTATCTTTAGCAACAGCACGCTCCAGCGGCACACTGTTCCTCTTCTGGTAAGCCTCCTTTATCAGCTTCAGGTCGACCTCGGCGCGAGTAGTTATGACCCTGGTGAGAGCATCCTCATCTGTGCCCACGCCTCCAAGAGCCAGTCGAATGACTTTCTCGAAGTATCTGTCAGGGCAGGTGAAGCACCGGATGATCGCCCGCAGTGTTGCAAGGAACTCATCCTTGGGGTCAGCTTTCAGATCCTGTTAGAAGTGAGCAGAAAAAACATTATCAGCAACCGAAAAGTCTCTAACACCCCGTTTGGATGTAGATATTGGGCCTCTGGATTTGATATTGGTATTGTGAACCTACCAATTCCACTGTTTGGATGGCTAAGAATTTTGAATTGGAATTCCAACCGAATACCAATTGGTATTGGCTTATACCTGAGCCTCATCATCTCCAATACCGAGCCCGAGGCCTTCATATTGTGCGGCATTCAGAAACACCCCGACGCACGGAAACCCCGACGCGCAAACCACGGAGGCCCCCGACTCCTTCCCCGGCGCCCCGCCGACGATAGGGGCCCGGCGCGAGGTGCCCCCTGCTTGCTACATTCCCAGGCGCCCGACGACGACGCGACCCGACGACGCGACCCGATGTGCAGGCCGCTCCCCGATGCGCCACTTCTTCCCCGACGCCGGCGCAGCCCTTCTTCTCCATGGCTGGCACTGTCTCTTCTAGTCCATGGCCGGCTGGGCCCTTCTTCTCCATGGCCGGCGTGCCCCTTCTTCTCCATGGCCGGCGTGCCTCTTCTTCTCCTTGCCGTGGCCCGCCGAGATCCGCCCCCCATGGCTGGGATCGAGCTCCCCCATGGCCGCGGCTGCCGAGCCTGAGATCCGCCCACCATGGCCATGGTCGAGCTCGCCCTGCCATGGCCCGCCGTGGTAGCCGCTGCCAACCTCTGTCCACCATGGCCAGTATCAAGCTACCCAGCGTTTCAATTCCATGCTTTTGCATCCAAACAGGAAACAGATTTGAGCTACTTGCTAGGATTCCAAAACCCAATTCAATGGTCATCCAAACAATAATATTCGAATTGTGGCCATTTCAATACAATGGCTGCTTTGGTATTGAACCCAATTCAATTCCAGCCCCTCCAATATCTACATCCAAACGGACCCTAAAAGAAACTATAAATAATTCCTCTTCTAGCAATCTACAAGCATTTGAATATTGCAGAAAACATGCGAATGCAGGGAACCAGAGCTTTAAAGCGACAATTCATTTTCACCTGGTTGACTGGTTGACGGATCATTTTAATGCCATATAGGTAGCCCAAAGGAGGGGTAGTAAAGAAATCAACCACGAAAAGAGGAGCATAGTTAAAATATACAGACATTTTTGAAGGGAGGTGGGTTCATAATGGAACGGATAATGAGAGTCACAGAGGTTACTAACAAGAGCTTGCTTATCACTATTTACCTTGTTGATTGCATGACCAAACTGATCCTTGTAGCTATTGAATGTTGCAAGTAGCTGAGCTTTGCTCCGTGTGGTGAGAATCCTGATGATCTCCTCGTCACTGTAAGCCTTCTTATCGATCTTCTCATGAAGAATTTTGGCTTCAGAATGGGCCAAAGATGTGTTCACCTCTGGGCCATCATAGCGATAAGCACTTACAAGAGGCACTAACAGCTGAAACGAAGAAATGATCATTCAGAAATTATTTTACCATCTTTCAGTTCTACTCTACTAATAGAAAAGGTGTTATTCAGCAGCCTCTATCAATTCAAAAAACAAAAACAGCATCCAACTTAATGAAGAGTAGCATGCAGACAGACACCAAATGGCCTAATTTTAGTGAAAGAAAGATAAAAGAAATCAGTATCTTATCTTGACAGATAGCGACCACAATTTTTTTCAGATGGATCATCTATTATTGCGGTTATGCTAACCAAATCAGCCGTATCAAGGTTGAGAAGAGTAGTTATATGTATCAGCAGTACCATCAGATATGTGACATCTTATCTTTATGATGCGCATTAAGCACTAGGCTAGCTAATGGAACCAAAAAACATAAAGAGTTTCAACAAAAGCTAAAATAGTACTCCCTCCGTCCCCAAAAAAAAATGTTCTAGGAATTTTCAGACAGATTAAGGGTGAATGAAAAAGACGTATGTGCCCTTAATTAGTTGAGTTGCATGTACAAGGTAGAGAAAATATATTCCCATTTAATCATGCATGTACGAGATTAACGCGCCATATTATGCACGCATGAGGTTTGAATCCCAGAACATCATTCTTTTCGGGACAAATTTTGAATTCTAGAACATCATTCTTTTTTGGGACGGAGGGAGTATCAGTCTAATAGTTTTGGACAAAGGTGTCACTGTACAATATCTACAAGCATGTTATGATGCAGTTACAAAATTTAGGTTCTGCATCAGTAGATATACCCAAATGCGATAAAAAGCACATCAAACTTAATTTCAAGATTAACATGTTGCCAATCTGCGAAATGACTTTCCCTTCAGAATCAAAATGCACAGTAATGCGAGATACAAGAGCATGAATCATCTGTTAGGTGACAACTGATAAGACACAAGCAGCGAATTGATTGGCCTACAGGTCGGAAAAAACAGATCAAGATCACCTATCGACAAGAGCGATCTATCTATATATGCAAGCAAACGTCAGATCGTCATAAAATCCGAGGCCCTCACCTTGCGGAAGTCGCCGGTGACGTGCGCGGCGACGTCCTCCTCGAGCGAGCGCTTGAAGCGGTCGTGGTACGCCTGCTTGGCCGCGAAGAGCTGCGCGGGCGGGCGCGCGCACGCGATCTCCACCAGAGCGCGGCCGCCGGGGTGCCACTTCTTCGCCTCCTCGTTCGCCAGCACCGCGTCCCTCTCCGCGGGGTCCAGCGTCCACAGGATCACCGCCCTCTGGGTCAAGGGCGAACCAATCAAATCAACCGATGAGCCAATCAATCGCGCGCGTGCTTTCGATCCACCGATCTGCTGCTACCTACCTCGAACTTGCCGTGGATCTCGTCGCCGAGAGCGCGGAGCAGCTCCTTCCCGTACACATCGGCGTAGGCGCGGCGGATCGCGCGGCGCTGCGCGGCGTTGCGGTGGGCCAGGATGGAGATGATCAGCTTCTCGTTGGTGCCCCAACCTGCCATCGATCGAAAATGCGGAGCGCGTCAGTCGTCGGCGCGTGCAGCGAGAGCGCGCGCCGGTGCGAGTGAGGAATGCGGTCGGGGGTCGGAGTGGGACCTTCGAAGGCCTTGTGGAGCTGCTCGCAGTCCTCGGCAACGGCCGGGACGGAGGAGGGGACGGTGAGCGTCGCCATTGCGTCGGTTCGGGTCGCGTTCCGATCGCTGTGCTGCGTCGGTGGGATCTGGGAATGGGATCTAGCAGCGGAGGCCGCGGTGCGCGCGGGGATCAGAGGGGTTTTCTGTGTGGGGTAAGGAGGGGTTTGCGGAGAATGCCTCGCCTTGACGATCGGGGTGGGGGCCAGCCGGCCAGCCAGCGAGGGGCACGCCGAAGTAGTGGTTGGCATTTGGGACCCGCCTCGCGTACGTGTCCCTGGCTCTCCATTATTTCCGGCCCGGTCACGACGTCTGGGTACAGACGCGCAGTGATGTTGATGGTGTGGCATTCAGCAGGGACAGTCGGACAGAGCAATGAGTAGAAGAAGCCCATAATAGACATCGTGGATTAGGTGTTGCTAAAATAGCAGCAACATCAACATGTGTGCCAGTAGTGTATAACCTGCGTAGAATGCTACTAGAACGTTCCGTGACAGCGCGGTCACGATGACACGATGTACACCTAGTTAAGCGCGTTGATACTGTTGTAAAAAAACGTCGTTGATGCTTTGTTGTTTGAATGAAGTCTGAAAATGCAGGGGACCCCGGCCGGGAAGAACACACAAGCAAAGCAACGCTGCGCAGGTCCGTTTTGGCCTCTCCATCACCTTTTGTGCCCATGTTGGTTTGGGCTCGTTCGAACTTATAATTTATTCTTTGAAAAAAAGATCGCTTGACCGATTTGATGTGAGAGACAAATATTGTTTGTTAGGCGATAAAGCGTCACGACTTATAAAATTTTCAAATACGACCAAAACGAACAGGCGATAATTTTTTTTTTCCCTCAAAGGGCAGCATATTTAACTTACCCGTGGCCGGGCAGCTTGCACCAGCTCGATGGATCGCATCTACTCCGCAGAGCGTAATTCCAAAAGTGGCATGCGCGAGCTAGTGCCGGACGCGCAGCCATGTGCATGTGCGGACCGGTGCATCACCGTGCGCAGTAGCATCATCCATAGCGAGGGGGCTAGAAAGGGCGATTTCGCTCTCGATCGATCTTGACACGATCTCAGCAAAATCGAATGCGTTTACTTCTGCCCCATTCTTTCAGTTGTGAAAGATGCAATAGCATCCAGCAGATGGAGACTGGTTACCATACCGACATTGTACAGGCTCACTCTACTAGGCCCCTGGTGCTAGTTGACACGCTTGAAAGTTGAAACTGGCTGCCGGCGCCAGGTGAGGTGACGAGAGAAAGAGGCGAGCGACAGTCGCTGACAGTTTGCTTACTATCGTATCGTATGTCTATTTAAGATATGACGGTTCGCAAAGAGCTCTCGGTATGAGCTTTATTAATTGGAGCTCACTGTTTAGCTTTTCTGCTTAAAGAGAGGTTTGTTAAGGCTCATCAACAGAGACTTTGTACGCGGTGATAATATCAAATCATGTGCGTGCTGATATTTCGGCTCTGAGCAACTCATCGATCACAGGCCAGTTACACTTCAAAACAAGCATCTCATTGCCAGTAGCTTGCGTTTGCCATCAGGCCCATCAGGAGCATACGGTAACAAAGAAACAAAAGCACCATGCATAGTACAGCGAAAAATACAATGTTGTAGTTTAAACTTAGCTCTCAGGTCCTGACTAATGCTATAGTTTCAATTTAAACTTACATAATTCAGCAGTTAATGACATGTTTTTCCACGAACTAGAAAGTGTCATCTAACTTACATAACAAGGATACTGGTTCAAACATGAAATCTTTCAGACATAAATAAAACAGAGCAATTCAGCAAGTAGAGCAAAAACTGCCTACTTCAACACGGTTACATCACCACCTGTGTATGCATATTTGACGCGGCGACTGCTGGTTGGGTGGAGGCTGGCTAGGACTCTGCGTTCCTCTTCACGTTCACGTTCATTCATACTACTTGGATCAGGCAATATCCACCTGCCATTCAAAATTTCCCCACAATGAAAATTGATGAGAAATTTATAAAGATGGAATGAGATGTATCAGCATACCGGTTTTGTATGTAGTAGTTGTCTTCAAGAATGTGGCGCTTCATACCAGTCATTGACCGATACTCAGTTTTGTCAATCAAACAAAAGCTAAGATATATAGAGAGAATTATGGTGACTGAATCTCCTTTAACCAGATAATCGAAATGTTCATACAATTACAGTCGCAAAACAAAACCAAATACTAACACTAACATGCAATTTAAATACCAAAAAAGAAATCTAATATACATACTGCTTTGTCTTGAAATATTGCAGGATTCCACGGAGATCATCAAAATAGAGGAATGGGGTTCCCATTTTCTTGTCATAGTAGTTCATACCAAGAAACTTCCCGTCGATATCAACAAGGGGGCCTCCAATCCCAGACTAACCAAGACATGGAGATCATCAGCTTTGCAAATAAGGCTAAGGTACTCATTCATGTAACATGTAAGTGGGCAGAAAGAAAATCAACAAATAGTACCTTACTGATCTTACAAGTAGAGTAAGAAAGATGCTCGCAATCAAAAGGGCCTGACCAGCAGGTTCGTGCCCCTCTTGTAGCCATTAATGCACCTGATTCAAAAGAACGGCCCACAGCTACTACCTTGGAAGAATAATTTATTGAACATTGTTCAAGATTCACATGACGAACATAACGGCAGTTCTTGACACTGACTAGAGCAACGTTGTACTGTAAACTACAATGTTTCAATGTCCCCTCTTTACTTTGATTGTTTGGAAGCAACACCTTAATCTGCAAATGATACAATGATACTTAAGCAGTATCCTGGACAAACAAGTATCACAGTGTAATTAGAAGCACCAACCTTCAGGCCCTCAACAATCTTATTTGAACCATCAGGATCCCTAACCAAGGTTGCTGAAGTCAGAATAGTCTGACATTCATCATCAAAGTCAATGAAAAATCCTGTGCATGAAAAAAACTTTGTTCCTCCTGGATACAGTAATTTTGATTATTAGCTACTGATGGTCATAATATAAATAGGAATACGAGTTTGGACACTACTACAAACTCACCATTGAACGAAGCAAGCGCAACAACATTTTTGATAAGAAAAGAGAAAACTTCTATTGAATTCACCCCAGACACCATCTTCAGGATATATATCACCAAAAGGACCATGATGAGCATTAAGCAAAGCAATGCCACCTGGTAAAAGAGACAACGGTATAATAATTGTCAGTTGTACAGCAGATATGTGAAAAGGCTCAATTGCCAGATAACTAAGTGTACAAGCATTGACTCACGATTGATCGTATCACTTGATGTACTGGGGGTAACCCTAGACCCACTCTCAGACTGTGCCTTGCTGGGAACATCCTCATATGCTGAAGAAAGAAGGCTGATTAACAGACATGCTAATTCTAAATACAGTAATGTAGCAATCACATAAGTTTCTGCAAATAGTATTGTATGTAAGATTAGAAATATATGACATATTGTGCAACCACTCATATCAGAAGTGACTAGGCTTGAATATACCCATGAACATCTCTATGTTTTAAGGAGAGGCTGATGTTCATAGTGTTGCAGATCTTTTCTGGACCAATCTATAGACATATGCTGTAGCATTTTATTCTACCAAACAATTGCACTATCTGCATGTGTATATGTAGGAAGAATAAGCAGACCTGAAACCAATGACTCAGTTGTCCCTCCTTCCCCACTGCAAGTTCTTTTATTCTCATTTGAGGATCTCGTGGGATCAGCAGCAGCTCTCTTACTTGCTACCATCTTTCAAACTGAAGCAGAATTAAAGAAAGTGAAATGTAGTCATAACCAGTAAAGTAATGTAGCAAATCCATCGCAGATCTAATGAACTGTTACAATTCAAGTTAACCAGTAAAGTAATGTAGCAAATCCATTGCAGAACTAATGAAAGGTTACAATTCAAGTTTTATGCCTGCCGTGGGTGATTGATCTAATGTTCAAAACTAACTTCATAAAAAAGAAAGAAAAAAAGAAGAAGCGTTACTTTTTAAAAACGAAGTGAAGCATCAACTTGCCGGTTGTTATTTTCACTTCTCAAATAATATCATTAATAATCAACTAGTTTCTATTCCAATAAGGAATACGTTGAGTGCTCAAGAAACGAGCAACATAAATACAACTTAACAGAGCCAAAAGCAAACAACAATGGATTCAATAAGACCTACACATAACACCCACTGACATGGAAATAAACAAACAAAAGCCAAATATCTCGAAGTGGTGGAGAAGTCCTGAACTAACTGATCGGTTTCAATGTTAAGAGAAATTGAGGGGAGCAGCCGCAGCAGAGGACCTTACAATCCAACCCTAACAAACAAACAACCCAAATATATGGTCTACAAAACCATCAAACTGTTCAGTCCTCCCAAAAGAAATTTAATAGATACAAACGGCTAGAGAAGCGATCAAACTAACTTAAAGATCCAAGAAAACCCAATCGTAACCTAACGAGGGATCGAGGGTAGTTGACCCAGATGTGGGAGCGGCTCCGTTGCAAAAATTTTAGGAAGAAATTATACACTTATAATCCAAGTATAAGATGCAGATCAAGATTCCAAAACGCGCCAGGCACTAGGCAGGCGCTAAGCCAGCGCCTAGAGACTAGGGTAACTAAGCGTAGATTAACGCGATTAGGCGAGGCACAGGCACAAATGAAGGCCAAAATCAGGAGGTGCCTAGCATCCACAATCAGATATGCAAAAGAAATTGAAACACAACAAGGCTGAATTTTGCTCCCAGATGGCCAAACTAGATAAGGAAGGCAGATCAAGCAAGGAGAACTCACGGGGAGGCAGCGGTGATGAGCGCGTACCAGAGGTGAAGGAGGAGCGAGGATGCGCGGGGGTGGCAGAGTGGGGCTGCACCTACAGGGACACGAGAACAGCGACGGCGGCGACGAGAGTTGCTCGAGTTCCTTCTTGTAACCCTAGCCGTCAGCGCCTTATCTACGCGCGTGTTCCCGCTTTCCCACTTCGCCACACAGAATTCAGAACCAAACAAAAAACACGCATCTAATCGAACTCGTGAACCAAGGACTCGTACATTCGCACTAGCGCTCATCACGGATCGAAATTAAGGTCAGAAGCACGAATGCACGATAGATTGGAGATCGGGGACTCGGGGGCTTACCAGATCGAGAAGATACGGGGAAGAGGCCGCGAGCGCGGCGGGGGAGCGCTAGGGAAGGCGACACGCAGCCCGAGGAGCCCGCTTCCCACTCCTCTCCGTCGCGGCGGAGGCGGAACCCCGACTCCCCGAGCCCCCGAGGAGGAGTGCGCCCGCGCCTGGGGCGCTCCCGGCGTCGCCGGGCTTCCGGTTCGCGCGCTTGCTTACTGGACCTGCTGGTCCCCCCATGCGTCCATGGCGACGGCCGACGGCCAGTTGAATTTGAAGAGAAATGGGCCTTGGGAAGCCAGTGTTCGGAGAGAGCTGGACTGGTTCGCAGCCTATTCAGGCCAGAGAGGCCGGGGTCCATAGTAGTATCTCTTTTTTTTTAAAAAAAAAGAAGTCCATTTCTTCTCCCATGGGCCTCGGCCCCAACTACTTAGCTGTAGTTCATACAAATTTCAAATTTAACTCTCTATAAAGAAGCCCAGCGGAAGCTGCGCCATGTCGACGACGTCAGTGTCGCGCTCGGGGACCTCGGATGGACATCTTCGACGGGCCCTCCTCCTCTCCGCGCAACAGAGAGGCCGCGCCTCCGCCTCCGAGGCCCGCGGGATTCCGGCCTCCATCCCCATCTCCAAGTTCGCCAGCGCCAGGGAGGGCGTGGCGCCTCCGCCCAGGGCGCCGGACCTGGACGCGACGGACCCGTCCGGGGCCGCCGATGGGTGGGCCGGCGCACGCGGTGCGGTGATTTCTTCTTCTTTAAAAAAAGTCCCGTGCAAACTAGCGTTGGATGTGTTTGGATTTGGATTTAGGTGGAGTTAGATTGGATGACAACATTAGGATTGGACTGGATAGGAGCGGTGATTTAGTTGGACGCTAATTGGATTCAGCAGGGACAGAGCAATGAGCAGAAGCACATCATAGACATCGTGGATTAGGTGTTGCTAAAATAGCAGCAACATCAGCATGTGTGCCAGTAGTGTATTGCCGGCGTAGAATACTACTAGAACGTTCCGTGACAGCGCGGTCACGATGTACACCCAATTAAGCGCGTTGATAATGTACCTCATACAATAGACGCGGCCACGGCAGGAGCATATGCACCGAGGGATAGACTCTTGGCGCAACAAATTGGTTGTACTCGAGTGGAGTTCCAGTCTGATTACAATGCAGGATGGAAATTCCTCGGCTACGGCTGCAGCGGCAATCTATGATGAATGTGCCATCTACTAGAAGGAGTTCATGGCAATTTCAATTAGTCATTGTAATCGAAGCTGTAATTCAGTTGCCAGCTAGGCAAGCTTTACTACAGAAAAGCTCTCATATTTGGGTAGATGATCCCCCTGTATCTATCCTACGATTGCTCGTAAACGATGTATCCATGATGAATCAATAAAGTTTGCTGAAGTTTTAAAAAAAAGCGCGTTGATAATGTTGTAAAAAAAGCGTCGTTGATGCTTTTGTTGTTTACACGAAGTCTGAATGCAGGGGACCCCGAGTACTGAGAAGAACACACAAGCAACCAGCTGCGCAGGTCCGTTTTGGCCTCTCCATCACCTTTTGTGGCCCGGTAGCTTGCACCAGCTCGATCGACGATCGATGCGGTCGCATCTACTCCACAGAGCGCAATTCCAAACGTGGCATGCGCGAGCTAGCGCGGGACGCACAGCGCCATGTGCATGTGCGGACCGGTGCATCACCGCGTGCACAGCGCCGGGCGCCGGCTAGCTGCATGATTGAGTGAGTGGAGACGAGAAGTACGACGGTGAGATTTCGATCGGGTCATTACGCGTCGAGGACGCTATGCTCTCCGGCCGTCTTCATAGATCATAGTGTTGTTTCTGCTGTTGCTCCGCCGGAGGCCGGACGGCAAACAATTTCTGCTCGGAAACGTTTCAATCACCAAATATGACTATTCGCACTACCTGCCGCGGGAACCTGGAAGTCTGGAACACATCACAGGTCTTAAGAGCTTCAAACAGGGTACCAATAGTTCTCCAACTACTGCCACTAGTGTACATAACTTGTTCCAGCAAGTGGCACGCGCACGTCTGTGCGACTAGGCCTAGGATCGAGCTACTTGTACCAAATTGGCAAAGAGTTTTTTTTTAACAAAAATTGGCAAAGAGTTTGGCAGGGATATAAACGGACCTACAACAATAACTGGTGCCAACTCAAATGAGCGAGCCAGCTCGCGGTTCCAGAAAAAAACTGAGCCCGGCCCAAACCCAAACATCACAGTTCTCGGCCTCGATATAGCGTGTTGTGTCGTTGCGAGCGTGCGTGCACACGGCAGACAGGTGACCGATGATGCCGTGTGGTCTGTGGTGTGCCGACCCAAAGAGAAAATTCAAACGCTCACGTATGGTGTGTGCCTCTGTGGTGTTGGCTCTTTGGAGGCCTCCTGCTTCGGGTCGAACTGCATGCGCTGGTGCAGACAAGGCCCGAAACTCTCCCCGACACGCCAATGGCATCGCACAGCATTCCTATGAGCATGTACGTCACGGTCTCAACGTCATGGCTATCATCACTGGTAGAGAACAGGGCTTTACTCTCGGTGGGCCCCTCTAGTCCCGGTTCTCCACCCAGGAGTAAGCATCCGGTGGGTAACACCAACCGGGACTAAAGGTCCTCCCAGCTTTAAAAAAAATAATGCCTCCAACCGCTGCGTCCCGTGAGATTCGAACCCAAAACTCCATGCATTGTCTCGTGCGTAGCTTACCACTCCACCTACACAACACATCTAACAATGGATGGGATGCTTCCCTTTTGAACTAACCCATCGGAGGACCTTTAGTCCCGATTGGTGTGCTGAACGCAGTAGCCGTTGAGCAGGGACCTTTAGTCCCGGTTGGAGACACCAACCGGGACTAAAGGTCTCTCTAGTCCCGAGCGCAAAAAATACGGGGACTAGAGTCCATTTTAGCATAGGATGAGAGGTATTCTCTACCAGTGCATATATGATTTGGTTCGTGTTCACGTCGCGTGCGTGCGTACGTAGAGTTGGGCACAAAAACCATAAAGACGCTCGCTTTGGATCGACGCAGACGTTGCCGCGTACAACTTCTATGCGTACGTACGTTGAGCTAATTTGGAGATCAGTAAATTCAGAAAACTAACCAAAACCCAAAGCTGGCTGCCATCGCATGCACATGGCTGTTTCAGTGTTTCTGACGGCCACACGGAGTCCTCGAGGGAAGACGAGCGCGTGCAATCATTTCTAGTTGCCACCAAGTCCCAATGGCTCAGAAACAAGATTGCACAGACCTAGCTTCTGTCCTTGCGGTCCTTGCCAGTTACATGATCACGTCCCTCTAGCTAGCAATAGCAAGCTAGTGGCGAGCAGATTTACACGCACATGCTGACATGCACGCCTCTGATCGAGTGAACTGCTGTAGCGCACCGCCAGCCACCCGATCGAACAGCTCAATCCCCACGTGAAACGTCATGTCGTGGCACCGGCACGTCAAAAGCACGGCGTGGCCGAACCGCCCGAGAACGGAGCAGGGCGACAAGTCCACCCTCGAAAACTCGGTGACGAGGCGGCAGCGAGCGGGGCACCCCAATCGTCAAGGCCACCACGCCGCCCCCAGGACCTCGCCTCGCCTGTCGCCACCTTGCTTGCCGTTGCCCTTCTCACGAAAGAGGCGGCCGCGTTCGGCGTAGGCGAGGTGGATGCGGATGTGTGGATGGCATAGCCCCGCCGTAGTACGTGGAACCAACCTGACCCTGATGTGATCGCGAGGGCCAGCGCCGATTCGACGTGCACGTTACCACGGTCGCGCGCGTCGCTGTCCGCATGACAGAACCGGGCGCGCGGGGCGCCCACCCCCTTGCCTTTTCTGGCGTCCCGTCGGCGTCGGGGCGCGACAGAGCTGTGCCGAATGTCCATTCTCGGACGACCGGGGCCGGGGCCGGGGGAGGAGAAGACACAAGAGTCCACTCGTCGTCGTCGTCGCCAATCGCATGCATCTAGACAAGCGTTCCGGCACTTTGGCACGCGCCTAATTCTCGTCCACCGAATGAATGGCTCGGGCGATCGGCGTTCGGCGCCCGCGCTGCTCCTATTTATGCGTCACTGTGCCGTCGGGCACGCAAATACTCAAGTTCCAAGCTCTGCGTCGCTGAACTTCACGCACGTCGTCAACCCGGTGGTTTGGATTCCGCATCTGCGATTTCTGCGAGCATCGCGAGTTCGAGACGAGGTATGGCTCGCTCCAGTTCTTTGGCTCTCTGGTACTCCATCATTTTGTTATGTGCTGTGTATTGTATTGTACAGTTGAATCTGCCGTTGGTTGTTTCGATGGTCGATCATTGCTTTCTCTTGGTTCTTTTTTTTTCCTATGATGAGTTATGTCTGAGATGTTAATTTCATTTTATCTTCGCAGTTTTTTTCAACCATCGGGATCAACGCGATGGATGACTTTTCTATGATCAGTGACCATAGTATGCTATTCCAAGTCCACAGCATGTTCAGTGCTGAAGAATGCCTAGTTACCCGAAGTTCTTCAGGCGTTCTTTCGACTGGAGGCAAGACCGTCCCAGCACCACTCCAAGATAAGGGGGATGATATGTTCTTCTCCGACTGGCCTGAGCTGGTCGGCTTTGACGATCTCGAGGAAAGCCTGAGGTAATCCCCGCGCGCTTGCCATGTTTAGCGTATGCCTTTTACCATCAGCAGCAACGCCACCGGTGTGTGATGCCTCAACTTTTTTTTTCCTTTCATTTTCTGAAGAAATTTCGAGCCTACGTTTGAGATAGGGAGCAATTATTTCGAGGACATACTATGGTCCTCTCATTGCTCACCAGAAGCTCAGCTAGTACGGAACGGCTACTCTGACGATATTGATTTCTCAATTGATCGAAACGACAGCAACACTATGAAGGTACTTAATTCCTGAATGATTACTTTCTCTACCCTTGGTATGATGCAAAGGATTTCCTACCAATTAAAGGTAGCTTCTCTTATCACGCCAAGAGTCCAGAACTTTGCCCTCGTCAATATCACGAGTCCAGATCATCCTTTTTCCTGAAAAGATTATACACTCAGTTGAGAAATTTTTTGATCTTTTCTCTCTTGATTGATCTATATGCAGGTAAATACGACAAAAACCAAGCAACAGTCCAGCAGAAATGGAGCAAGCAGTAGTGGTACAGCCTCGAATTATGATGCACATGGCAGCTCCTCTTCCGGTCTTTCGGATGCCGAACTCTTCCTCCCGTTTGATGATACAGCACTCGCGAGCCAAACGGGTGGCTGGGAGGGGCTAGAGGCTATTCTTTGTTCAAGTCCGGCAATGCGAGTAGTCCCAGTCCCAGCGGCATCAAGCACCATGTGCACCGATGGTTCGTCTACCTGTTGCTCAGGGCCAGACACCGTTACTGAGCATGTCCCTCGTTCTGCTGCGACGAAGACTAGAGACCCGTTTAATGGAGCTCCAGATACAATCCTGGAGGAGATGGCTGAAAACCCACTGGACATGTACTTTCCTCCACTGGCAACATATGAACAGCCTGAGACGATGTTGATGAGCGACACCACTTCAGCGCCGAAACATCAGTTCCCAGAAGAGTTTGCAGGCAGCAGCTGCGCTCCGAGCTGTGCAGAGTTACAGTTCGGTTCGGAGGACATGGGTTCTGCAGGATTACATGGGCACCTTGGCTCGGCAGTAGTTCTGGATGCCGTGCCAGTAAAGGATCTTTCCTTTCAGAAGCTTCAGTATGGCATGAATCAGGTAGGCGATTTACAGTTACTGCCACAGCATTTCGTAACTAACCATTCTCGTGATGCTGTTGCTGCAGTCTCCCTTTTCGTCATGTGAAGTTAATACTTACTTTTTTATATATATCCTTTTTATGTGCCACACATGCAGCTTGATCTGGCGACCAAAGGACGCATAAGGGATTCCCTATACCGGTTGGCCAACAGGCTTGAACAAAGGCATCGTCTTGCTAGTGCAAGTGGAGGATTGGGATCATCGGGTTCAAATAGGTACTACTCATATTGCGATTTTTCTTGAATACTCCGTACCATGCATGTCCTGATATAGATCCGTTAATTCGTCGAATCACTGCACTTTGTCCACGATTTCAGGTCTTTGAATATGTTTATAATGTTACGTATGGCAGGTTTGAATCAGGCAGATGGGCCGAGACGCAGACGAACCCCATGGATCAGACAGTAGCACAGCTCCTGCAGCAGAAACCCTCTTACCGGAAGACTGTCGCGCCGCACCGTGTGACATAGTTTCCTCCACCAGAGACCCTAGTCGCCTCTTGCATTGCATCAGTGCAAGGATTGTAGTACTTCCTCTGAAAGCCTGAAGCATGTAATGTATGATGATGCAGTATGGTCACCGAAGGGGACTCTGTAATATACTTGCGATGTGTATTATTTGGCTACTGGTCCGTCAATCCTAGGACGGCACAAATCTAGATTTTCATTTTCAAACTTTGACCTTGTTGGTTGATACGGATTTTTTATACTTTAAGTTGAAACTCATATCTTATTGTATCATTATTAACTCCACTTTTTTTTGTATTTTATGGAAAATAAACATTTTAGGTCCTAGATTGCATTTTAAGTACTACAATAGCATAAATCGTCATGTATCTTTCTGATTTTTGTGATAATTTTTAGATTTATTAATTAACTCTCCCAATATATACTCCATCCGTCCCTTTTTATCTGTCGTTCTCATTTCCGAGAAGTCAAACTTAGCCAATTTTGACCAAATATATTAAAAAATATTAATATTATAATACATAATTAGTATCATTAGATAGATCGTTGAATCATTTTTTACAATAAACTTATTTAGAGATACAAATGTTGCTACTATTTTCTATAAACTTAGTCAAATTTAAGAAAGTTTGACCAACATGCTTCCTGTAGCAACAGATAATAAGGGACAGAGGGAGCACTTAGCCTGTTTAGTGGCACATAGCATTATGCTTATTTTAATTTAACAGTGAGTGAAGTGCACAAATTAAAAAATATAAATAAATAAATAAATATATATATATATATATATCGTGTATATATAGCATATTTTACAGCTATTGAATTCTTCTGTATAATACCTTATATTAGTATATAAGTAGATTTGAATGCTATTTTAGTTTGTTTCATAACGGCATACGTGAATTATTTAGACACAAATAATGACGTTTGTTTAAATACTATTTCATGATGACGTATGTGCATAGTTTAGATGTAAATTTAAGGGGTTATTTTGCATTGTTTTTTATAACCGTAGATGTGGGTAATTTAGATGCAAATTTAAAAGATTACTTTAAATTATCTTTCATAAGACAGAGGCGAGCAATTTATATGCAAATTTAGGGGTATTTAGAGTATCTTTCATAGTAACAAAGGTGAATAATTTAGATAAAAATTAGGGAGGTATTTTATTATCGTTATAATAACAGAGGTGGATAATTTAGAGCATCTTCAAGAGTGCCCTATATCCCTTCCCCATACATGTTGTTTAGGAAAAAGGAGAAAAACTCATCTGCAAGAGTACCATATATCCCTTTCCTATCTTTTGGCACTTGGCAAACCGGCCTCCTTCACACGTAAAAATGCGCGCATCCAAGTCGTGCGGATCTGGACTTCCCCGCACCATCGCGGTCTCCCTCGTTGGCGCCAGGGGCGGATCTACAGGGTATGCCAGGCATGCACTGGCATACCCTGCAGGTCTAGTATGTATAGAGTATATATACATGTATATTTATTTGTAGTAAAATAGAAAAACTTGCAAAATAACTAATTGAGATTGCGCTGTGTGGCGTGAGGTCTTTTCATTTTCGAGGCCCACGACCTCACCCAGTGACACGCCTATACCAGCTACGGGCCGGCCTACGGCCACACGACGTCACTTGGAAGGACCCCACACGATGGGACTTTATGGTAGGAGTCCATCGATCCAATGCCGCTGGGTCTCAGATCGCCGCCGTCTCCGATCAACGAAGCCATACACGCGCTCTGGCGAGGCTACGAGGACACGACGTCACCACTAATCATGATTAAGATGGTCAGATTGAGGATCCGCCCCAGCTACTTCGTTGCTGCTGGTCAGCTGTTGTGCGTGCGCGACTAACGTGCTAGGCATAGATCTCGACTGCTAGCTACCGAGGTATTCCATCTCTGCTTTTGTCTCTTCTCTTTTATTTTATGTAAAAACATAACGCCTATTGATATTGCTAGGCAACGGCAATTGTTGATAGGGTATTTTGTACGATGATTTAGTGAAAGCAAAATTAAGAATTTGTTAAGAGGCATTTTTAAGTGAATAAAGATAATATAATCGAAACATTCACATCCCTTAGAAAACAGTTTAAAAAGTCAGATAAGTAGTATGATAAGTCTCTTACATACTCTCTTTTATGTTTGTATTTGTGACCGTTAATATGACGTTTGAACTATTTGTATTAAAATTTATGTCTTTCAGTTTCATACTTATCATGTAATTTAGTGTGTGTATATCAAATTACGTTTAATTTTACAATTATTACCGAATTGAAAAATAGTTTTACTAAATTATATATGAAAACTTTTGGACGGCGTACCTGAGTTCAAATCCTGGATCTGCCACTGGTTGGCGCGATATTTTTTTTTTGCCGCGACTCCACGCCGATGCACGCCGTCGAGGGGAGAAGTGTCGCCGCCGCAGATCAGGACAAGGTACGTACTATCTACTGCTCGATCATTGCCGATGTGTGCTGATTTGCCGGTCGTGATTTGCATGTACATATCACGTACGTGGCCGGCTGTTGCATCTCTGCCGCCGGGATCGGCCGCTGGATCTCTGCCGCCGGGATTTGCATGTACATATCACGTACGTGGCCGGTTGTTGCATCTCTGCCGCCAGGATTTGCGTGTACATATTGCGCACATGGTCCTGTGCTGCATGCTACTGAGCTGCTGGGCGTCTCCTGCTGGGCGGCTGGTACTGCTGCTTGCCGGCTGATGCTGCTGCTTCCTGGTGGCCGCTTGCGACGGCAGACGATTGGGGTTCGCGACCTCGCGACGGAAAAAAAAACCGCACATGAAGAAGGTATCGATCAAGATTTTGATTTTTTAAAGTCAAATATGAGGTACTCTTAGAGATAGCTTTCTTTTTTTTTTCTCTTAATACTGTTTTGGGAGTTGGAAAACGTAGAGTTATTGGGAGAAAAATATGGAACACTTTGAGAGATGCTCGAGGTTATTTTATATTTTATTTATAATTGTAGATGTGTATATTTTTTTATAAAACATAATGAATGCAATGATTATTATTGCCAATGATGCTTAAAGTTTACCAAATTAAAGGTCAGCTATTTTTAATTATTGTGAAAATTTATAGAGTTTATCTTTCCTCCTGCCACATCTCAGGGCAGTCCCAACGAAAGAAACTAGTAGTTTCTATAACCTAGGATATCGCACCAAAAAAGTACTACTTTCCAATTCATGATTTCTATGAGTAATAATTATTTTCTCTTTTTCTCTCCTAACTCTATCTTCTTCCTTCTAATGAAAGTGCGACACGAGCCCCCTAGAAACTGGTGGTTTCTCCCCAATGGCGATTTTATGGTTTCTTGGTGCATTGGGTCAAGAGTAGACCTGATTTCTTCATGAAAAAATCATTTCTATGATTTTTGCTCTCTTTCTTCATTAATTACGTTGCCATGTTAACATTTTACCTACGTGACAAATCATTTAACGAGAATAGAAATCATCATCAATACACCGTTGGGACTACCCTCTTAAGGATTAACGTGACTGCGCTTGAATGCTGGAAGCGCACAGTACATGTCGCTTACCCGCCTCCCCCGCGCACGGTGTGCTGCTGCCGGCGTCGCTACCCGCTAACCGCCGCGGACAACGCCACGACGTCATTGAAAAAGAGAAGGGATCCAAATATCCAATCGAGACCCACCACCGAACAAGTCCAAATCCGCCCGTCTCCCCTCGAAGTCACTCCGGCGCTCGCCGGCTCCGCCTTCTCCGGTTCTCCCACCCATCCAAGCGCAGCTCCGGAAGCGCCAGGGGCGGACGAGCGCCTCCCAAATTTAGCAGCCGCGGGGCGCGTGGGCGTGGGCCCGTAAGGAGGATCGATGGGGTACCTGCCGTCCCTGAGCAGCAAGGCGGCGCACTTCGTGTCCGACCTCACCACCGTCATCCTCAACCCCGTCTCCGAGCGCGAGACCTCCCACCTCCCCGTGAGACACCGGATCCCCGCTCCCTTCCCTTCCCTTCCCCTCCCCTCTCGTGTAGGCGATTCGGTCCGGTTTTGAATTGGGGTCTCGCACGCGCTCCCGATTCGGGCGGTTGGGCGACTCGGGCTGTGGCATCCGCTCAGGTAACGAGTGGTTTCGCAGCTGGGGCGTCCTATCGTTAGGGTTTGGTGTGCGATTCCTGGGGGTTTTAGTGTTGATTGTTGCTAATTAGGATTGGCTATGGTTGGTGGAACTGTTGCTAGCTTGGCAAGCGCTCTTGTTTAGTTCACGCAGAGGATTTTCTTCTGGTATGAGCTTATTCAGAAATTGGAGCTCCAATGCAGTTAGGGTGTTCACTGGGCCAGTCCTGAAATAATTTTGGTTTAAGGATGTTTAGAAGATGCCTATGGTATGCAAAGGGCACACTGATATAGGTTAACTCCATCAATGTATCTTGCATTTCCTGTGCGTTTTCACTCACTTATCATGCGGGAAAGTTCTGATGGAAACCAAGTTCTATCCGCCCTTGGTTAAATTTTCAATTAAGTCTTTTTATGATGTCATTGAGTGGCTGATAGATGTAGCTGCAAGGCCAAAGTTGATCAGATGGTATTTTGGTAGCTTTCCATTTCTTTATTCTTTCTTTTACTCTTTCATGCTGGATTATGTTGCTTGTCGCCAGAGGATGATTTCTGTACATGTGTTTGGTTCCAGTTAGTACTAGCACTTACTCTCAAGTCTTAACCATATCAGATTTTCACTCATCATCTCATGTTACTGAAAGTTCATATTTCAATTTCTTTGGAATTTTGCAGGAGGTTGACGAAGTGCAAGAAAATTTGGAGGATGATAAAGATTCTGAGCACAATTCTGATAGCCTTGATGGCCCTGACACCTCTTCCTTTAGAGCATTCTTGATCTCGTTTTTGTCATCATCGAGCTCTAATACCGATTCAATGGAGATAATTCCTGAGCAGAACGGGGACATGGGTTACCCTACCTTAACACCCATGGGTAAGGGAAGCAAGGGAAGAACAGGTCTGATAAGTAGGGGGAAGCATTCCATCGGTAAAATCATTAACAAGGCGGCAAGGATTGGTGGTTTCAAACAAACAACTGCAGAGCCTAAAATTGACAGGGAGGCAGTAACTCATACTGAACCAGATCAACCTGTATTGGAGCGCCAGGAACCAAAGGAAGCTGCTTCCTTCAGTAGTTTGCCAACTATATCGGAACCATCTGTTCTTTTGTCAGAACTGATGCGATCCATTCTTTATGCCTCTCTCCCGGTTCTTGCCCAGGGAAGGAACTGGGTCTTGCTATACAGGTTTAAGATGTCTCCTATTCTGATATGTTCTAACTTCTGATCATGCATGTCTACTGTTATCTAATGTTTATGTTCATAGTTGTGCAGTACATGGAGGCATGGCATATCTTTATCTACTTTATATAGAAGGAGCATGCTTTGCCCTGGTTTCTCACTCTTGGTAATGTTACTGTTTCCTAAGTAGATCAAATGTTATGGCTTTTCACTATTACTTAAGAAACGGCAGCCTATTTCACCTCCACAGTTGCTGTCTGTTTCATATTTTTAAGCGATAGATCTTATTTAACTCCATAAGTTACTATATTGTTGATGATGTGGATTTTTATGGGCATCATAGCATCATCTGATATAATTTCAAATAGAAAAAGGTGCCATAGATTGCTTATTGCTACTTTTCCATTCTTCATCTTCTGATATTATGTTACATTACAGGTTGTTGGGGATAGAGAAGGTACGGTTTTTGGTGGTTTAGTTGAGGCCCCATTGCAGCCATCCAGTTCAAAGAAGTATCAGGTTTTTGCCTTAACATTTTGATAAATTGTTTGGTAAAAAAATTCTTGTGCTGAATATTCTGCAAATTAATCTTGCAGGGGACCAATAATTCCTTTGTTTTCACTAATTTACACAATCGCCCTGTCATATATCGACCCACAGGTAATTTTCAGTTTTATCCATTTCATGTTATTTCAGTGCATTTAATATAACAATTTACCAATGCCGCTGTGACTTTGTTGTGCATTCTGAGAACTGTTTTTCTTTGTGTAAGCTATTGAAAAATTACTTACTGCAGGCGCAAATAACTATTTTATGGAGTCAGATTTTTTTTTACCCATGCACTTAGGTGGCAGTCTAGTTTGAGAATTGAGTAGCATTTAAATATTTTAGGCCGTGTAATTTTAATTATGCAGAGGTTGGAAGTGATGTGAAGACCGGTTGTATCACCTTGATGTAATAGTCTTGTTTCAATAAGCTTCCTTTATCTAAAAGTAAAAAACTTACTGCAGGCGCAAATAACTATTTTACGGTGTGCTCCACCGACTATATGGCTCTGGGGGGAGGTGGTCATTTTGCACTTTATCTTGATGCAGACCTGTAATATCTCGCACCATCTACGACTGGTACACAAGTCATTGTTAATTTCCGCATAACTCACCTGTATTTTCTGCATTTCTCTTTGCAGTTTGACTGGTTCAAGTTCTAATTCAGAGACTTTTAACAACGGGTGTTTATCGCATTCTCCAGACTTCTCAGTGAAAGATGTTGAGGTATTTAAAACATTCGAGTATTGTGCTTTGGGACTTTCTTCCTGGTGAACATAATTACATCCATATGATCAAGAAGCTTTCAATTTTAATCTATCAACGTAAATAATTCTCCAAGGACAAACATAAAGAGCCCTTTTATGGCCGTCCACATGTTGTCCGAGTTTGGGAGAAAGGCACTATTTACATACTTTAACTGTTCTTTTCTCGTTTAATGCAGCTTTGGGGCTTCGTCTACCCTTCCAAATACGAGGAGATGCTGACACTCTGTCGGACTGAGAAACCTGGAATCTGTCGATGGTGACCGTACCATAGCCGAACTGCCAAATAGACATGCCACATCTGTACAGTTTTTAGTAGGCTTTGAGATTTGCGAGCATTTTTGTGCGGACCAGATAGTACTGGAGACTTGCTTTTCTCAAGCGAGTTTGCTCAGATTTGTAAATACTCTACTTTTGTTACTGCCACATGGCGAAACATGGACGTTACTGGTTGTTGTTTCAGTGTTCGGCATATTGAGGTAAACTGTCACGGGGGGATCAGGCTGCTACCAGGATTCATGAAAGATAAACAGGCGTCAACCTGTTCAAAGCCAGCCATCTAGATCCAGAAGCAATCAAATTAAACGTGCACCGATGAATGGTCCTCACTCAGAACACTGCATAATCATCATTTTAAATGAATTGAAGTGCAAAAATACAACGCCAAAATCCTGCAGTTAGTGGCTATTCCAAATGTGCTGGGACGCAGCATCAGATTATCACTCCGTATAGCGAATATCTAATAATACAATCAAATGTTCTTCAACTGAGCTTAATCTCAGAACCGAATGGAGGTCCTACAGCATTTCTGATTTGCTCGCATGATCTGCACGGGTAAAACTGCAATTGCAAAGAATAATTACGCGACCATAACTAACGAGCACTGCAGTACTGCACGATATATCTCGTCCTCACGAAACAAGTGAAAGCACAGTTACACAAGAAACGACAGCAACAGACAGTCACCAAAGAGACTTTTATTATCCGAAGTAACAAAACACCAGCTTCAACATCTGAGTGAACCCACCAGTAAAAAAAAAATACTTCAGGTGGTTTCACAAGCTAGCAGAAAATCATTAAAGAGACTATTAAAATAGTGCGGCACTAATATAGACTCCCTCTTGCACCATTGACTCCCTCTTCCACCATTCTGGTACCTCATCAAGCAGCCTGGGAATAAAAACGGAAGCCACTTGACTCTGCGAGCAAACCCTCAGGATGGTAAAGAACGGATAGGGGTTGGGGTTTTCTTTTTCTGCGCTGGAAGGGTAGCTAATTAGCTATACATGAATGAAATATCTACAGTACTAAGTTGGAATTTGCCTACGACTGAAAAACTGTTGAAAATCGACCAAGTATTTCCTATCATGACAGGAGGTTTCCTATAACTCGAAGTATGACGCCATGTACAGTCTTACTCCAATGTCCACCGCACAATCCTCACCACCAATTGCATGAAGAACCACAGGGATGTCACTCAGGTAATGTATCACCAAGGGCAGAACAGCTGGAGCGGCCTGAGCTTTCACTGCGTCGCCACTCAACAAAACAGACTTGGCAGTGCAGCCGCCAGCTTCTGTTGCCCCTGATTCCTCATCTTCTTCAGACAACTCTGAAGGGTTCACCACCATCGCGACTTCCTCAATTGGTCTGCACTTCATCTGAGTTCCCCTCCTTTGAGCAGGCTTGTTCCAGCATGCATCAAGCACTAACGTTCCAGTGGCTTCGAACCATTCAACTGATAAGCCCTCAACTTCATCATAATATATCCTTCGTTCCATCTGCATCATAAAATCGCACTGAGGTGAGGAAGAAGAAAAATGAAACAAGTGCTCCTTTTATATGAGGGTTGGCAAAAAAATCATACTGCAAGCTTGGGCACATAAACTGACATGAATCTGGGTCCAAGCCCCAGAACTCTAGCATTGCAGACAACCACCTGCAAAGATAAGAGTTAAAAACAGCAGAATTCAAAATAAAGCTCACGGGAAAACTTACTTGAAAGCTGGAAATGGTGATGCACGAATTACCTCTTTGTTCTTTATCAGAGCCCACATGTAGAGCTTCTGTCCAGCATCTTCTGCACGGCGACCAGCCCACTTTCTTTCATTACAGTGTTCAGCAATCTCCCCGAGATTTTCAGAGTAAGGAACCTTAAATTTCTTAGCTGCAGCAGAAAGTGCTTTTTTTCCTTCTTCAGATTCAGCAGCATCCTTGCACAAATGGAGGCCTGTAAAACATCTATCCATCAATTCACAAGAGGCTTTGACTCCATTCTGGCCTGTGGAAAATTTCTTTTGCTTCATATACACTTGTTCAGCCTCAATCACCGCATTCAGAGTCCTGTGAACAATTATATCAGGATATCTTCGAAGCGGTGAAGTGAAGTGTGTATACAAAGGGACAGACAGCGCATAATGTGCCCAATCATCTTTCTTGCTTATCAGGTCCCCTGTGCAAAAGTATTCTGCTGACTGCATTTGCTTTGAAGCATAAAACATGAGGATATCAAACATAACAGGATCCTCTTGCAACTTTTCCTTTATTCTAGAGAGTGAAAGGTGGAGCTGACCAGATGATGAAGCATCCAATTCAAAACCATTCTTAGCACAAAATGCCTCGAACTCTCTGAACTTCCGCAAATTAGGTTCAGGGTGCCTACGAAGTAAGGCACAATCAGGGAATGCATTAGATATGACTTCTGCAGCTGACATATTCGCCAACAACATTAGCTCCTCAACAATGAAGCATGCATTGTTCCTCACATAGCGATAGCTATCACATGGAGCCCCATCTTCATCAAACAAGATCATAAGCTTTGCAGTGTCAAGAGAAAGAGCTCCACCCTTGAACCTAACTTCCTTCAGATTTTTTGAGACCTCATAAAGGCCTCTAAGTGACTTGATAACATCATCTCTCTCAAATTTACCATGTAGTTCAAAAGAAGAAATAGCAGATCTAGCCTGACTGGCTTCATTACAGATCAAATCCTGCACAAGCTCATATGACAGCTTGCAGCACGAAAAGATGATGCTTTGACCAATCCAGCGACTAGTTATGTTACCATGAGGATCAATATCCCAAATAATTGAAAAGGCAAGCCTGTCTACACCTGGATTAAGCGAAACCACTTCTGAAAGTCTTGAAGGCAACATTGAGATTTTGTGTTTCAGGGTGTAAACACTAGTAGATCGGCTTTGAGCTTCAGCATCTAACGCAGTCTCTGGATGTATAAAGTAGGAAACATCTGCGATGTGAACCCCAATACGGACAGTTCCTCCTGAAAGTATTTCAATTGATATAGCATCATCAAGATCCGATGCAGTAGGAGGGTCTATTGTAAAAGACAAGACCTCCCGCAAATCTTTTCTTGCTTCAAGTTCTTTTTGAGGAATCTTCCAACAATTGTCAGGAAGACATGCCAAGGACTCGGGGGAAAACTCAGCATCAGATATCGCATTCTCAAATAATATAGCATCCATGTGTGTTTTAACATGACCACCCTTCCCCAAGAACCATATAACATGGGCATAGGGATAGAGATTTTCCTCATTCCATTCATCAATTCGTGCAGCAACCAATTCCTTCTCAAAAGCTGCATCACCCCTCAGGCTCTGTCTGACACTATCTGGCAAAGTGCTAAAACTCACAACCATCGGAGGGAATTTGGGGTCAGTAGGCAAGAGATGAAACAGGCCTGTAACTGATGATGCTCTGTTGTTCATCCTCTTTAGACCCATCTGATTTTTCTGCTGCTCTCCATCAGGGAACTCTGAGAAAGAAGCAAGGAAACCTACAATGGCATCACGGCGCGGAGACTTCTTAATGACTGATAATACTTTCCCAGTAGGACGTCTGCTTGGATGAGAATATATCATGGCACAGATCCTTTGTAATGCTCTCGCAGCCTCACTCTTTCCATCATTCAAGTCTTTCTCATTCCTTTCAGGGACAGTAGCATTCCCATTTCCACAATTAACAGCTTGACTAAAACCACTGTTCTTGTGAGGGGGATGCATCCTATCCAAAACAGGTACGCCATTACTGCAATTTTCAAACCTGCAGCCGACATCTGCATGTCCTTTCTTCCAACTATGATTCCCATTTGTTTCACTAAACTCACGGACCACAGAATCTCCTCCTATCGCAGGGTTGCATGCAACATTCGGACCTTTCATTCTGGTCCATTGAGCAACAGGGTCCAGTGTGATAGCAACATGATCACCCTCAACCTGCAATGTAATTCATGAGATAACATGATGCTGTGAGTTCAAAATCCGCGTAGCATAAATAGGCACAGCTAGAGAGCAGAATGGTACAGGCACTGCAGGCATTGGAACTCAACCCTTATAACAAACCATATGTTAAGACATTAAGATAAAAAAAAAGCATACAGACATATGCATATCACCTATAGCACTAGTTGTTTGTTTAGGAAGCATAATCTTTGTTAGGAGTACTGGTAGAGAAATAGAAAAGCCTCTTGCATGCAAGACGAAAGATAAAATGTATTGAATGAAAGGATGAAGGGAGAGCGCCGCACCTGCAGCAGAACACTAAAACCCAATAAAAATGATCAAAAAGGTAAAACTAACAATGCAGCTTTGTTTGAGTCATTTCCAAAAGTAAAAGCTATTGTGGTAATAATTCCGATGGTCACATGTTATTCCCAGAAATGCCAATTGGTACTGGTTGCAGTCCTGACTAAGGGCAGTCCCAACGTGATTCGATGGGTTGTTTCCATGTGCATTAAACAGCTTGACAACTAAGCAAATAGCCGACGTGTCAACATAATTAAGGAGGTGAGAGAGAAACGGTTTCTCAGGTGGGAAATGGAGTCGTCCCGACCTCCAAGGTGTGAAGAAACCACTAGTTCCAGCATTGGAGCATCGTGTCGTTTCCACCATGTGGATCCGTCTTGTTCTCGCCGTGCTTGCCGGACGGGACTCCACCTACGCCAGTTGCCGTACCGCGCTCCTGGCTGAGCGCCCTGCCCACCGCTGCAACGCGAGCCCCGCCAGCCACCGTGCCACGCTCCCGGCCGAGCGCCCTGCCCGCAGCCGCGAGATGGGCCTCGCCAGCTGCCGCGCCGCACTCTAAGCCGTGTGCCCCTGCTCGCTGCCGCGCATCCCGCCCGCCGCCATGCTGCTCGTATGGCCAGTAGCTGCAAGCCTGCAACACGAGCCTCGCTGGCTGCTGCGCACGCTCCTGGACTGGACGCAAGCCTAGCCGGCCCCGCCGTGCGCTCTGCTGTGGCTGTGCCCGTGGAGAGAGATGAGGCAGGGGAAGAGAAGTGGATAGAGGACAGAGAAGATGAGTCAGAAAAGTGCCAACAAAATTTAATGCGGATCAGCGAAAGAAACTAGAGGCATTGAGGGGTAGTTTCATGCAGCGATGTCTAGTTGACGTGGCACCCACGGAAACTATCTCATGGTTTCTGGGTTGGGACTGCCCTAAGTTCAACATGAAAGCACACTACGCATATAAGGTATAGCATGCTTCAACCAGCTGTGCAGGGGACAAGCTAGTCATACTTTATGTGCCTGTAGTGCAGAAGGTACGAGTTGTTTTGAGCACAAATTGAGATGCCCACTTCTACCATGACAAAACTTGATAGTTGGTGATGCTATATCACAGGAAGGAAACAGTGGTGGAGGACGGAAAAAAGTTAAGGTATGGCAAAATGGATAATATATAGGTAATAAAATAATATCTTTTATTAAAATCGTTGATACACAAGACGCTGTAATATCTCTCTGATTTTGACATCGCTCTTTGCTTTTTGTTCCATATTTTTTTATTAGTTTACTGCGCTTCAAAATCAACCGACCCAGTTAGCTGATAACCAAAAAAACAGAACAAACAACAATGGAAAAAAAAGGTTCAACTTCCAGAGTTTGGACACTTAAACAAACCGTCGAACTGCGGGCTGATCGATGGTGTCACAATATTGTATTCTATACTGGCACTGGAAGGCCGGAAACATACACGGTAAGCCAGTCCACATTCCACAAGGTCCAAAGGCCTAACAATGAAACAATGGCTCATCTAATCGTTTTTTACTCCTGAGTCAAGGGCGTTGCATTGCATTGCATGTCTGCGTCCATTCAGCGAATCGGTGCAAGCATAGGTGGGGATCTGCGGCGGAGCAAGGCACGGCAAGCGCCCTACCGGGCTCTCCGCCCCTGGAAGGAAAGACACAACAGGATAGTGCTGAATTTTGTCCTGAGTCACATTTCGTGCCAAATCTGACACCGTTTTCATTCCTCCTGATTGGGTAACTACCGAACAAAAAAC
This sequence comes from Miscanthus lutarioriparius, assembly GCA_904845875.1. Classification (NCBI taxonomy): domain Eukaryota; kingdom Viridiplantae; phylum Streptophyta; class Magnoliopsida; order Poales; family Poaceae; genus Miscanthus; species Miscanthus lutarioriparius. Next base: position 10,864,787 of record CAJGYO010000007.1, on the reverse strand, counting down.
ACATTCCAGGGCATGCCCAACAAGTTAACAGACACACGAGCTTAGCGTGATAGCCTGCCTTTGCACTATCCAGTACCCATTAAAACTTCCTTATGGGGCAGCTTCGTAAACACCCAATAATTAGCACATCATGCATGCAGAGATGTACATACCGCTCTGTTTTGTGCCAATCCCGTAATGAGAACATCCACCGGCATGCCATCAATCGTGCAGTACGCCTGCAAAATCACACAATTCAAACGTTACCACGCAGTTGCAAGGGAACAGTACAACGTTAGTAATCAGATCACCGAGCCATGCTTGCCTCATTTCGGTTGTGAGCGTTCACCCTGAACTTCCCCACGAACGCATACCCTCTCTGTGTAGCAAACGCATCCAATCAGGGTGTCAGTTCACGCGAAAACACAACCACGAAAGCCGCAACCCTCCCATGGCACCAGCAAATACCTTGACGGCGTCCTTCACGGCCCGCTCAGGCCAGTGAGGCTGGAAGTACCGCATCACCTGAGCTCCCCCGCCCACCCTCGACACAGGCGCCTCCGTGGGTCTCGGCGTGGGCAGCAGGGGGCAGGACTGGCTCGTTCCCGCCGCGGACGCCTCTGCCTCGGCGTCGACACCGGCGCCGCCGCTGCCCACGTGCATGGGCGGCATCGATCTGACCGACCTCGGCCCCGCGGCGTCCGCGTGCGGACCCTGCGGCGCGGCGACGGCCGCCTGCTTGGAGCGCCGCGAGGGGCGGCGGCGGTTCTTCTTCCTCTCCTTCTCGGCTTCTTCCGTCGCAGAGGCCACAGCAGCAGCAGGCGGCGGCGGCGGGGCGGGGATGGGCACCGCAGCTGTGTGCTCCCCGGTGGCCCTCATGATGCAGACCCTCTCTATCTCCTCGAAGGACACGCGGCGGGGGAACCCTAGATCTGAGGCGTCCTCCGCTTCGTCGCTCCCCTCGTCGACACCGATGGATAAAAAAACGAGGTGTCGATGCGCGGGGAGAGAAGGGGACTGCAAGGAAGGGATGAAAGAGAGGGAGGGAAAGAAGAGTGGAGGGGCCGAGGAGGGAAGGCGAGGGGAGTGTTGGACAAAATATTGGATAAAATACTCGTGGCTTGCTCGTTTGATTTATATCCAGCTCGGCTCGTTTTAATTTTTTTTTATGAGCTAAATTGAAAATCTAGCTCGCTGTTTTAACGAGCTAGTTCGAGTCAGCTCGTGAGCTGCTCATGAGCTCAAACGAGCTGAGGCCTATCAGCCCACGACCATGAATTTAGAAGATGATAATGTTAATCTAGAAGTGTACACATATTCCATTGATATGTAATCCTTATTTTTAGTTGTTTCATATGAATTTTGATTTTATAATTGTTGTGGTACTTAAATGTTGATTTATGGATTATTTTTCAGGGAGAAGATAATACTGATATTGAATTTATAGACTTTCCTAAGTCTGTGGTGGTAAGTAACTAGTAAGTATGCTGGAACTGCATGATCATGGATGGACCAGCTATATTGCATGATTGATACTTTTGATTAACCTGATATGTATTAATCATGTATGGTTACATAATGGTGGACGTCACCTTCTAGAATTATTGTGGCATAAATATTATAAACATGTGTCTTCTATTTTTTAACTAGCTCGCGAGTTAAATGAGCCAATCTGAGCTCACTAACGAGCCGAGCTGAGCCTAACGAGCCCAACTTGAGTTGGACTAAGCCAAACTGAGCTGGCTCGATATCCCGGCCTAGGCGAGGTCGGGGAGGGATACGCTGCTTCGCAAAGCGGATTGAGGTGGTGGCGTTAGTATAATCGAGGGCGGCTTGGTATATTGGTGTGGCTTGCGAAGGGAGTACGTGTTGGCACCGGGGCCGGGGCTCGCCTAGTTGCGTCGCGGGGCGAGGACGGCAGCGGGGCGGTCGGGCGGAGAATAGACACGGATGGTTGGAGGCGGTGGGGCTGTCCGCGCGCCGACAATTGCCTCGCTTTCCGCCTTTTCCAAGGAGCCGTCGTTTTCACGTCTCACCTCCATGAGCTTCGCGCGTGCGTCCGCGGCTGCGTGCCCGTTGTCCCTGGCTTCCTGGTTGATCGTTGATCCTGCCTTTTCGTACGGTGCGTCAGGGTATGCCGGTATGCTTTGCACCTGAGCTTGCAATTGCCTTGGCAAGTTGGCATGCTTCATGCTTGATCCACTAGTGTATCGATAGTCATTAGCTAACTAATACTACTCCATCCCAAATTATAAGACGTTTGACTTTTTTGCCCCCAAGTTTGACCACTCGTCTTATTCAAAAAAATTATGCAAATATAGTCAAATTTAAGTCATTCTTGAAGAATTTTTATTAATAAACCAAACCACGACGAACGAAGTGATATTTTACACAAATTTTTGAATAAGACGAGTGGTCAAACTTGGCGTCAAAAAAGTCAAACGTCTTACAATTTGGAATGGATTGAGTACTCAGTAGCGAAGTTAGAGCAAATTAGAGGATGACGCACTTGTCTTATGAGTGCATATACGTTGTTGGCAACCTGGTGACATACAAAAAAGAACTCACTAGCAAACCTTAGTGGACTGGTGTAACAATGTAGCCTTACAAGGGATAGTTGTGTTGTTACCACCCTAGGTAATTGTGTAGCCCTATAGGAATGAAGTAAATGCTTCAAGCCTTTTCGTGAGCAATTTAAGATCTGATTGTCAGAACAATACCGTGTCGATGTGTGTCCGAGAGAGGGAGGGGGCATCACATTGTTTTCCTCCCCCGTGAGCCAAGGTTTTTTCCTCTAATTATCATTGTTTTCTATAGTATTTTGTATCACATATTGTCGGCATTGAGTTTATTGAATGTGTTTCTTCATTCAATTCTCTTTTCAAATACAGTCACCCATGTTATAAAAAAAATGAAAGTAAACAGAGGAGGAATGGAGCGAGAGAACGGAGGCCCGGGGCGGGGAGGGGATATGTTTCTTCGCGAAGCGGATTGGGGTGGTGGCGCTAGTATAATCGAGGGCGGCTTGGTATATTGGTGTGGCTTGTGAAGGGAGTGCGTGGTGGAGTCGTGATGATATCTACGCGGTGGAGCCGATCGTTACGTTGTGGACCCGCATTCAAGATGCCGCGGGAGAATCGAACGGACATCGTGCGTAACGAGGAATCGTCTGTGAATACAGAGATCAACACCGGAAAACTCAGAAAAACTTAAACGCACATCTTCGGTGGATGGAGGGAATAGGTGGTATTGTTTACCCAAATCAAGTCATTTAAGGTTTTTTAACCAGGTTTTGACGTGAATGCCCCTGTCACTTTGGTTCCCGTCGCGGCGCTTCACGAGGAGCAATAAATTGCACCACTTCCTTCCTTGCCTCCGCTCGCTCGCCTCCACTGGCGCAAAATCGCGTGGAATCTGCGCTAAAATCGTGCGGCAACGAAATGCGCCAACGCCTAGCGATCCTGCAAAAATCACGCCAACACGCCATGCAAAAGGAAACAATCGAGCGCGAACGGCCAAAAAAACAAGGACACACGCGAGCGCCAAAGGGGAAAAAATCGCGGCATGCAAAGGAAACAATCCAGCGTAAGAGATCCTACGTTCGCGCCATGCAAAATCGAGCGGCGCACGGCAGGTCAACGGACAACGAGGGAAAATAGGCACAACGACACGGCGGGGGCGTTCACGTGCACGCACGCTGCTCGTCGTCGGCAGCAAGGTCGCAGCGGCGCGGCAAAGAAGACGGCAGCCAACGCCAAGACATGCGGTAGCAACACCAATGACACAGAGCTCCGCGCCGCGTGGCTGCGTGTGGCAGCGCAAAGAAGCAGCGCCGCTCTGAAAGCGGGCAGATGGCGGGCAGCAAAGGCGGGCAGCAGGCGGCAGACAGCGAGGCCAGAAGTCTTGGCAGCAGGCGCGAGGTTAGCACTCGGCCGAGGCAGCATGCGAGCAGTCGGCGTCAGCCCGACGGCAGGGACGCGGTGACCGTGCACCAGGGCCAACAGGCCGACACAGAATTAGCGCACGATTTTTAAAGCGAGCGAAAAACAAAATTTTGCTTCGGTTGAGATTGAACCAAAGGGGCCGTGCTCTACGTCTAGGGCTACTTAGAGAAACAAAAATCACATCTAGAGATTGACCAGGCAGGGAGATAGGGAGGTGCCAAGCTAGCCATGTCAGCCTGCGTTCCAGAGCAACAACAGAGCTGAAAAAGGATGTTTTTAGCATTCTTTAGCGAATTTTTTAGTGCCCAAAACGAGTCCTAACAGGACCAACAACCAGTCTAAGATAAAGAACTGAGCTTGGACCAAACCACAGAGCAAGAACATACCACTTTTATTTAGCAAAAATCTGCAGAACAAGGTTGCCAAAATGGTAGTGTCTGCAGTTTTCCAGACTTATTCTAAGAAAAAGGCTGAGTTGAAGTTTTAAATTTATTTTTGGGCAACTAAATACACTAGCAAGCAACATATAACTTCATTAACCAAAGTTGCATTATCATCTACTCAACTTGTACTCTAATTTATATAAACACTCAACACAAGTTATATATTATTTTTGCTCTATAAAAATTGTTTTCCAAGGTTAATCAATATCAAGAGAGCATTACTCTATCATTTGCTAGAAACTTTTAGGTGACATTTTTTGTGCAATTACAACTTAAACCACACCACCAGAAGCAATGAAGGATGATTATGATGCTCATGACATGATTAGGCATTTTAATTAGGGCTTAACACTGAGGGTGTTACATCACCCAAGATGGGGGCTAGGTAGTACTAATGGATAATTAAATTGGGATCCTAGCATAAGCTTAGTCATGAGGAGGAGATGACCATCGTGGTATTGTCATCAATCTATGTGACTGAATCGACTAATGGTGGGTCTTACAGGGCATGTGCACTGTCCAGGGAATTCAAGTGTTTGCATGGGAATTCGACAATTTGAAGCGATCTGAATATACACTCCTCTTCGCATCTCATTGGCGTCATGTGGCACTTTATCAGATTTGTAGCGAGGTTTGTTGCATCTTCAGAAATCAGAATACTACAGAATGATCTGAACAAGGACATTGTCTTGTTTAACGGGGATAAAAATGATTGTTACAAGGTCGTTCGCATATAGTTTTAAATCCGCTGCTTGATCCAAAGGCCACCCAATTGAGCGAACAGTCCCAACTGGTCAGGCAGCTGGATCATGCCAACGATGTACTCCATATCAAGGAGGAACGACATTCCGGATCAGATAGTGGGTCACCTTGCCTCAACCCACAACCATGACATGATGATAACTTAAAGATGAAGTATCAACAAGGAAACAACTAGTCAAATACACCATGAGAGATCAACTGAGAGTGCGTTACAACTTAAACTAAATCGAATGATTAACTGAGAGTGAGTTACAACTTAAACTAGACCAAATGATCACTGAGGGTGCATTAGAACAACTAATAAACTGAACGATTCTCAAAAGGTATCGACTACAAGTCTACTAATAGTTAATAGTTGAAAACAACCGATCTCCAACCAGTTCAAGGACACTACCATCCAACTAGCAACGGCAACCCACAAGCCACGTGAGCACCAGAGACCACAGAAGCATCAGAGGCCTCATGAGCACGCATCAGTGGATCAGAAACTCAGAGTCTACGGTAGTTTTAATGATGAACATCTTCTCATGACAATAATCGAATGTAAATTGAACAGTGGGTGGAATCCCTTGTGATGCGTTGATGACTTGCATACAAGGCCTCAAAGACGCAGCAAACGTACCCACAACTTCTGATGCGTTGTCGACGGCTAGTTTTAGACCTTCCCCTTCAGCTCTTCCTTAGGCATCTGACAATTTGTCTCTAAGAGCCATATCAATGGCTTCAAGAGCATATGTGCCTACATCCTGCGAACAGAGTTGAATATTGTGCGAGCGCCCCTGTTGCACATGTCTCAATAGCTGCAACATTTTTGGCCATCCCTTAGTTGCAATGTTTTAAAAAGCGGGCTATGATATTTAGCGGTGACCTTCAAAAGCTATAGAAAGCTATAACGAGCTGTAGCAGAAGCTATTCATTTTTTGTTGTTTAGAAAACATGAAAATTATTAATAAATTATGCACAAAAACATTTAACTAGACAAAAAATATGAATAAATACTCAAATACATGTAGAATATTTAGGGGAATATGTTTCTAAGTCTATTATATTGGAACCGGCGGTTCTAAACAAGAGAGATGTAACATAACCATCCAATCTATAAGAACACAAGTACAATAGTAATCACCGAAGCGATCAAACTATCATACTTGAGCCCATATAAATCCGGTAGTCCGATAAAATCATGAAGGATCTCAAGCAAACCAACATACAAACCAAGATCGTACATGATTCAACATAACCAGTCACATATTACATCACAGTTTACAAATATCTCACATACATCAGAGTTCACATAGTTATTACAAACCAAGTTTAAATAGTGGAAGCAAAGTAGTTTGACATCAACATCACACTTAGTTCAAATACATGCCAGTACCACGGTCATTTCTAGCAAAAGCAGAACAGAGAGGATATCTTAGAAGTACTATGCCCCATGGTTTAGTCCTCATCCACGATAGGATGAAGGCGGTTCTTACAGTACCCATGATACATCATGTCATCTACAACAAGAGGGAATAAACCCTGAGTACGAGAATATACTCAGCTAGACTTATCCGTTATAAACTAGAAATAATATGACACCAAAGAGTATGCAAGGCTTTATTGGTGGAGTTAGCTTGACAATATTTTACATAAAAGCTTAAGTAACATAACTTAGAGATTTAGTACCTCTAGCATTAATTTGAATATATATTCAATTAAGCATCTCTAGATTAGCACATGTACTAGAGCAATCATTTGATTAAGCTAACAAGCATTAGTAACCACATCTGGTGTAATAATTTGAGCATCATCATAACCATTAAGTTCCATCAATTAATGCTACGTTGTCGCTGCTCAGTCAAGTTCTCACTATCCGAAAGAGACGGTGACTTGAATTGATTCTAACCAGCTGGAGAGTTATTCCTAACATAAACCTAAATTTCCCTGTCGGGGTCGCGTCGGGTCACCTTTGGTACAATTCAGGTACAGTCATGGGTCCGATCAGTGCCGCACCCTCAGGGATACTACCAGTCTGCCAGGAAGTTCAGGTCCAGCCTACCCTTTGACTCACGCCACTGGCTCCCCGCACATCCTTACTACCTCCAGTGTGCGCACTTTCACTTATCGGGTCCTGACCTGAGTTGAGCTACTCGGCTTCACGGTCGGAACGACTTATTCGGCCAACTAAGTGATAGGCATGCGTTCAACATGATATGAGGACGTACAACGAATCAGTGCTTAATCGACACAGACTGGGATAAATAGGCGCCAAGACCTCCATGCCTTGTTGCTTCTCTATCATAATCCCGCCCGGTCTCCTTTTTATTCATCAACACATGATTATTTTCACGATAGCAATTATAGTCAACCGTGATTAGATATCTACCTATATCTTGCAGGTGATAGGAAATTACTCGACTTCTACCGGACTAAGCATAGCTAAGCATATATTCGATGCTGGACCTACAAAGGATTAAAGATATATTTGTCTGGACAAAGAAATATATGCAGCCAGTGTTTCCAATCAACTCCTATAACCTAATGCATCAAACATAAAGGACGCAAGTGATATTTGTAAAAACATAGGAGGCTTATAATGCTCCGGAGCTTGCCTTTCAAGAATGAGGAAGGTTGGTGGTCAGGACACTCAGGAAGATCTTCCACGTTGACTCCTCATTCTGTCTGAACCTCCTGCTCCTAGGCTGCCTATTGCTCCTCCTGATGCTCGGGTTCTAACTCGAGTAGAGTCACTCCTTCCGAGGAACCTATTGCATGCATATGCACAAATGAATATTATGAATGCATAAGAGATGAGATGAGATGATAAATTATATACGCATGAGCATGGTTATCCACAAGATGTATGATAAGTTTAACATTCGTTGACCAAGTAAATGTATAACTTTCTTCTAGTTGATCTTTACTAAATAGGTGCATATCTCTTCTATAGTACAAGAAACATACACTCACCAAGTTCTAGTAACCTAAGATAAAGTTGCTCATCATCAGTAAGAGGCTTAGAACCTACAGCTAACAACTAATCTCAATTAGCCTAAGCATCTACACAAGCATAATTGACTTAGTCATTTCCCGTTGTAAACAATAGCTACTTATTTTGGCCATATCTGGAGCTCTACTCAACCAAATACTATGATCTTGGACTTTCTAGAAAGCTTATAAAACTGCCTACAACTTTTTTGTAGTCATCTCAAGATGATTCAATGGCTATCAAGTTCAAACAAAGTAATTTAACAGATCTGTCCAGAAATTCCAGAGAATAAGCATTTCTGGAGACCAACTTCTAACAGCTATAACTCTCAAACCATTTGGCCTATTTCCATGAAAATTTTACACAAGTAATATAAGTAAGTTATCTACAACTTTGTTATTGACAAGATTCATAGCAAATATCATTTTACCCATGCAATTTACTTAACAACAGAAACTGTCCAAAACAGTCACTAAAATTGAATTATAGAGCAATTAATATTTTACTGCGTACAAGCAATCAAATTTGGGCACAACCAATGGTACCAACAGTTTATAGACACCATATACAGTTTACAAAATATAATGGTCAATCCCAAATAAATTATTTAGATGCATTTATTAATTTATTTGGACACTAAGGTAAAATATGGAAAATATATCAAAATGAACAATAAATTATGAGAAAATTACGGTAGTCTACATATGGCCCCAAAAGTCTAGTGTATAAATTTCATGTCATTTGGATAAGTATAGCCATCTCTACAAAAATAATAATTTAAATAGGCTTATTTTAGCAAAAAATAGTTTAGCCTAGTGAAAGATGTCAAACAACAGATTTTCTATTTTTCTTACATTCATTCTAGCACCATATCACTATGTAAAAATTTGCATAATCATTAGTTATGTATTTTTACCCCATTTATTTTTACTAGAAACTAGTAATTATTTAAGATTAAATAGGAAGACTAAATACCAAGTATGCTTAATGTAGGTTTAGTATTTTTCTTAGCTAGAGCATGTTAACATAAGATCAGCAAAATTAGAATCATAATTTTATCACTTTCCTAGCTCTAGTTATGCATTTTATAAGATATAAACTACTTTTAAAGCACTTATCTAGCTCAATTTAATTCTTCCAGAAAAATATCCCAAATAGTAGGTTTCAGATTTTTATAAAATAGTACGCTTCATGATGAATCCAACAAAATTTGGTTCACTCTATTTGGACACTCCTAACTCTAGATATGAATTTTTGAAACATGTATTCAAATTTGTGAAAAAATAAGAAAATTAAAGAACACACTTACTGACAGATGGGGCCCACGGTCAATGGGGCCCGCTTGTCAGTGAAATAGAAACAGAGGATGGAGGTTGACCGGTGATAGCTCACCATCGACGAGGTCTCCAGCGACGAGGTTACCTTCGTCGTGTTCCTCACGTCAACCCGTACCCAAAGGTACCCCAGGTTGGGTCGACGGCTCACCGGAGCAAGCTCACCGGCGAGCATGGCGGACGGTAGTGGTCGCACGGTGGCATGCCGACCATCTCTAGCCATGGCAGGCTCCGGCGAGTACGGTCCTACCTCTACGGTGCCCTAGCACAGCTCTAGAGCAAGATCTAGCCACGGTGAAGCAGTGGGGAAGCCTGACCGCGTGCATGGCGGCGCGGTGGCACCCAGTGCACGACGGTGGCGCTTGCCGTTCCGGTGAATCGGCGGCGAGAGGTGGGTCTCCATCTTCGAGGTAGGAGCTAACGTTCATGGCTACGCATAAACATCTTCGAGCAGGGGATGGCGAGACCTAGGGACTGCTGGCCGCGGTGAACTTGAGCTCGCGGCCATGGCGGGCACCGCAGGAGCAGCGGTGCATTCCCGCATAACGGTGCGGTAGCATCAACCCTAGTTTTGGCCTGAGCAGCAGTGACCAAAGGCAACTACGGACTAGACGATAGGAAGGCATGAGATGCAGTGGAGTGGCCTGGCCACAGCGAGCCTAGAGCGCGGCGGCGCTCTGGTGATGTTGCAGCGGCGGAAACGGCCATAGGCCTTTACCTTGGGCTCAAACGGTAGCTCTACTGGGTTGAGGTGGTAGTGCGGAGCAAGGTGGAGCTATTGGCGCGAGCGATTTGGAAATGAAGTGGTGACGGCTGTGTGTGAGCTTGGCGAAGCTCACAGCGGCGACGACGACGGCGCTCGGTTTCATTTACGGGCGAGAGAGAAGCAGAGCGAGGGTGAGAGAGCGAGAAATGGAGGGAGCAGCAACATCACCTCCCTCATTACTCCCCTTTGGCCCAACCAGCCAAGACAACGCTGGCGTATGACCGCCACGCGGCACGCGCAACCTGCGCTGGTCAGCCATGATGCGTGCGGCGTTTGTGGACATGAGGCCATCTGACAGCGCATCTTCCTCCACCTCTATCTCCTAATCTGTTTGTAATTAGCAAAAATTGTATTAGTGAAAGTTGTAGAGCTATGTGAGATCTCCAACTTTGATTTAGGAACCATCATCTAATTCTCAATGGTTAGCAAGTTACAAAGCTCCCAAGTGAGGCACATTAAAACTGTAAATGACTAGGACTTACCAAATTCTCCAAGTCCAAAAATAGTATTTCTTTGCTACTTTGGAGCTGTTTTGGACTATGTTAGGCACTGAATTAGGTCTTGCCCCAAAAATGAAAGTTGTTACTCTAGTCAAGTACTACAACTTTGCTTAAGGGTGAACTGCTATGCAAACACTCTATGCTATAATTCAACTTTAGTCAAAGTAGGATCATGAAGATTAGAGTTTCTAGAATAACTATGACTTGGGGGCTATTTTGGTCCATGTCATGAATACCAAACTTGTTTCATGTACCCTCCTAAGTATGCCTAAGGTGTTTTTGTGACCTCACAACCATTTCTCACATTGGTCACCCATGATCACAAGCATATGTATGTATATAAGCAACATCACATGTGATAAAGATAAAGTGAATGAGATGAAACTTCTTATGCTCATGCCCATGAATGCTTGAATGATGCTTGTGCTCATAAAATGCAAGTGCTAAATGCAATGCTTGACACTAACACTAGGGTGTTACAAGAGAAGGAGGAGAGAGAGGACACACTAGGGTTTTGAACAAGTGGAAATGAGTGCTTGCCTCATGCTCTTGGGCACTTATATAGACAAATGATTATTTATAAGTGACACCTTGGTGAGGTTAGATTTTAAATGACACTACTCTAGCTACTAGTTGGGTCTCTTTTAGGGAGAGACTTGGCCCATATACCTCATGGGATCTCTGAAATGTCCTAAATGGCTAGAGGAGGTGAATAGCCTATAAAAATTTTCTACAACAACACTAAGACAAATGGTTAGATCACTAAATGGCATAATGTGAGTTTTGCGCTAGTACTACAAATGTTGTAAGCCACCTATCCACAAGTCTAGTATGCTATGATCTCTAGTTACACTCAATGGCTATGTCACTAATTCTACCACTAGTGAGCAACCTAGCAAAGGTAATTACAACTAATTAAGCTACACTACTCACTAGCTACAACTAACACTGCACAAGTGCTAGGAAAGTAAATAAAAGTGCTAGGGGTGGATATACCGAGCCGGCAAGAGACCAATCACAATAAATACTAATGAATTTCTCAGAGACAAGATGACACAATGATTTTTTACCGAGGTTCACTTGCTTGCTGGCAAGCTAGTCCCCGTTGTGGCGATTCATCCACTTGGAGGTTCTTGCGTTAATAGGCATCACACGCCTAACCCACAACCGGGTGTCGCACAACTAACACAAGATGGGGATCCACAAGCCATAAACAATCTACTAGAGTAGCCTTTCGTGATCTCCCACAGGGAAGGCACAAGAACCCCTCACAATCACCATGATCGGAGCCGGAGACAAACACTACCCTTCGCTCAACGATTCTTGCTGCTCCAAGCCATCTAGGCATTGACAAACATCAAGAATAACAAGAAAACTACAGCAAATCGATCCACAAGTGTCACTAGACGCAATCACTCAAGCAAATGCACTTTGGATCACCCCAACTCACTTAGGATGCACAACCAAGCAAGAGAACGAGTGGGAGAGGTTTGAATCAGCTCAAAGGATGCTATCATATGTAAGAATAACCAAGAGAGTGTGCTAAAACCGACCAAGCTCTATTTGTAGAGCCCCAACAAAGTTATAGCCGTTATGCCCTCAGGGAGGGGGGCTCTGGACCCAGGCTTCGGACCATGAATAGTGAAGGTCTGGACCCCCAGATGTCGCCACGTGTCGCCTCGTTCAACGTCATCTGCTCATCTATAACGGTTGTTAAAATCATGCGCAGTTAAGGAGCTCCGGACCGGACTCACTGAGCCCCATCCGAACCAACATGCGCCCTCGGTTCGAAGCGAAATAGAGAGGAACAGAGAGGGCGAAAAGCCTCCAGACACGGTCCAGACCCTACCTTCGGACCGATTCCTAGGGTTCGGTCCCAGCGCCCATGAACACCGACGCGCCGCGTGTCTACCTGCTCGCTCCGCGCCGCAACAGGACCCCACGTCCTAGGTCTGGACCAGCCATGCGGTTGAGTTCGAAGCCGGTGTCTCACCATGCTGCTCTCTGCTATGCACCGTGCGTCCATACGGACTCCACCAAGATGGTCCGGAGCAGCATCACCCCTAGGTCCAAAGCCGCATGCCTGCTTCCTGCCTGCTCCCACGCTAGGACCGGACTCGACACGCAGCGTCTGGACTCGCCGAGAGCCAAGGTCTGGAGCGACCCTCGCTATGCTCAGCCTAGCTGAAGACAGGACCAGACTCACCTTTTCTAGGGTCCGGTCCAAACCCACACAGGGTTTGGTCCCCTTCTCCTTCCTCCTTTTCAATTTCTAACTTCTTCACCCTTGCTCTCAAGTGCTAACCACCTTGTGTATCACCATTATGCACATGTGTTAGCATATTTTTAAATCATTTTCAAGGGAGTTAAGTTAGCACACTAGGTCCTAATGCGAATGCACGAATGACTCCAGCTAGTGGCACTTGATAACCGCTTTAACTGAAATTCTCCCCTCTTGATAGTACGGTTATCTATCCTAAATGTGGTCACACTCTCTATAGTGTCTTGACCACCAAAATAAAATATCCCTATCAAATATACCTTTGTCTTAAACCCATTTTATTTTCTCTTTCTTATTTTCTAAGTTTAAAGCTTGATCACCATCATCACATGTCCATCATCACCTCTATGGACTTCATCTTTGGAGGCAGATAAGCCGCAACCCGTCGCATTTGACGTGTAGCGCGTGCCCCCTAGCCCCAGCCACGCGAGCGATGATACGTTGTATCCGTTTTCTTCAGACACACGCCGCTGGCTCAGTGACCTCTCTAGACACACGCCGCGTGAAATCAGACACGCTCGAGACCCCACTTCGAACCAGCCTGTTATTACGCTGACGTCGTCCGACACAAAACAAAAAAAAGCAAAGCATTTTCTTTCAATTGCTATAACTTTAGAATCTTGTATCCGTTTTCAATTTCGTCTGCACCAATGTGTTATACGTGACGAGACGAACAAAAATAGACCCCGGTTGCATATGTTTCCATAAATTTTATTTTAATAGTGATTTATGTGTAAATACGTGCTAGGAGATTTATCAAAGAAGTTACTACCATATAATACTAAAGTTGATACACCAAAGATATACTAAAATTATTACACAGTATGCACATCGATTGTTACCATATAAATATAATAAAATTTTTATATTATTTACATAAAGGTACTAACCCTAAAGAGAGTAACGGACCAAAACAAGACAAGTTGCAACTTGGAGGAACAAATCATTAAAATAAACATTGTATAAGCTGCCAAATAGAGGGACAAGCTATTATAAAACACATTACAAAAAGTCAGGTTGCTGCCAACTGGGGGCATTTATTAAAAAATAAGGATAGTGATACAAAACAAGACAAGATACAACTTATGGGTAAATTATTAGAACAAGTATTGCATAAGCTGTCAACTAGAGGAACAATTTATTATAAAACCCATTATATAAGCCTGGAAACATGACTAACTGAAAATTGGAGGAACTAATATGTAGGATTTAGTAATACATTCAAACCTAAAAGGGTATCTGATAACTGAAACTAACAAACATTAAAAAACATGACAAAAAACTGAAACTAAAAAAAACTTGACTGAAAGCTAGGTACAAATTTTTTTTGTGGCAACTTATGTGTGTAATGGCTATCCTTTTATAACAACTTATATATTGTAGGTGCGGCAACTAATATACAATATTTAGAAAGACATTCAAACTTAAAAGGATGACCGAAATCTAAAACTTACAAAAAATTAAAAAAACTTGAATGAAAAATGAAACTAAAAAATCTAAAAAAAAATGACTGAAAACTAAGACTAAAAATCATTAAAAACATGACTGAAAACTAAAACTAAAAAATAATGAAAAAACTTGACTGAAAACCGAAACTGGGGCAAATTCTTTTGTGTGAACTTATGTGTATAATGGTTATCCTTTTGTAACAACTTATACGTTGTAGGTGAGACAACTAATATGCAGGATTTAGAAAAACATTCAAACTTAAAAGGGTGACTACAATCTAAAACTAAAAAAATAAAAAAATATGACTGAAAAATGAAACTCACAACTCATTAAACTGAAAGGAAAAATGAAACGAGAGAAACAAAGACTAAAAGAAATACTGCAAAATGAAACTCATATCTCGGTAAACAGAAAGGGTGACTGAAAAATATGTGCTCTTATATAAATATAAATATAAATATAAATATAAATATAAATATAAATATAAATATAAATATAAATATAAATATAAATATAAATATAAATATAAATATAAAGTATATAATTGGCATGGAGAAAAACAGAATTGATGCACACGTCGCTGGTCGCTCCTTGGCTCGTGGGCTCTCGTTAGCGGACAGCAGCGCACTGATACGTTGCCTCCACTCCTTGGTAGTTGAACCAAGCTCAGCACTACTAGTATGAATGAACATATATATACTACTAGGTAATGTGCTCGTATGTTGCTACGGGATAACTAATAATTTATATTAAAAATATACGGATCGCATGATAAGATAATAATACTGTTAAATTAAATACCAACATTAAAGTGATATTTAATCCAAAAGGCAAAGTTTATGACTTTAACACAGTTACGGAGTGTGCAGCATCGCAGGCTCACAAACTCTAGAGCTTCCAGAGATTGAATCGAATCCAACCTAGAGCCTTGGAACCCTGCATCTTTTTCTGGACGGGCTTCACTTCGGATGCGCCGGTAGCAATATCAACGATCTCAAGTTGATAGACCAAGTCGTATGGATCCCCATACAACGGTTTAGACATATAGATTTTGTTCTCCTTATATTTGTATACACTTGTTCTACTGAAGCTTTTATTGAAATATTTAGACACGAACAGTGTCTGATCACCGATGTTTCTCACCCTGGACCACTCCGACATACGGTCGTGGATGTTGCACTTGTAGATCGCGCTGCTGTAAGTGAAGCTATGTGTCTCGTGGAACATGCTCACCATGGTACCCACAATATGCAGCTCACCGTTTGATTCCAGGTAGCTGCGGTGGTAGAGCCCCGCAGATGGCAACAGCGATGGCAGCAGCATCGCGGTTGGAGTAGCGCAGGCGGCGTTGCTGCTGCAGACGGAGATTTCTCTAGTGCAGTCGATCACCAAGAACTTGTCTTGGCAGTGGACGATGGACCCCACGGAGAACTCCAGTTTGGTGCCGAGCAGCGTCCATGCGCTGTCGACTCCAACCCGGCAGAACGCGACCTCCGTGGAGCACCCAAGCATAGCCATGGCCACGCACTCGCGGCTGGCGGCGTCAAACGACGCCGAGAGCACGATCTCACGAAAGAACACGTCCCTCATATCTTCTAGCTTGATGGCTCTATCTACGACATCCGCGTCCCCGTAGCCGTTGGTGGGATGGAGGACCCACCGGTCGTGGACCCTAGACACGCGTTCCGATGAGGACACTGCCGCGACGTGTTCGCCTGCTGGCAGGAGCTCAACGCGGGGGGCACAGGCACCGGCGAATGGATTCAGCAGTGTCATGGACGCCGCCTCATCCATGAGCGCCAGCCACCCACATGAGGAGCCACATGCCACCTTGCTGCGCACGTCGGGCAGCGTCTTAGACAAGACTTTCTTCTCTGGGACGCAGTAGAAGCCGACGCGGTCCGAGTCGGGGTCAAACGGGAGCAGCAGGAGCGGCCCGAAGGTCGCGAACGGGACGGCGGCACGCCATGGGGAGCAAGCGGATCGGAAGGACGCCGTGTCGTGGCCTGATGCGAGACGCTGCCCGATGGACTCGAGGAGATCCTCTGGCAGGCCGGATCTCCAGTCAGAGAGAGGTAGGGACCTTCTCTTAGGATTGGGAGGCTGAGCCATAGAAGACACATGACATCAATTATGGTCACACAAGAAACAGCAAGCGAGGGCGATGGAACACGTGAGCATGAAACCAAATGAAAAGAGGAAAAAGTTGTCCCTTTTGCAAATGCAAAGAGGAGAAGTAATTAAATGTACGCAGATTTGGCAAGGTTCTCAGAAATGTAAAGAGATTCCTTTTGTCTTAATTCTCTTTCCTTCTATGTTAATTCACTTTCCTTTTGCTCGTTGCCATGTATGCTGGTGCATGCAAACATGCAATGTGTATATGGATAGCATAATAATTTTTTACTTCCTATTTTACCATGATTCCTCTATCACATGACAGGCAATATTCAATTAAGGAGAATGACACGATCAATCAGTAATTAAGATGTCGTGGGATCGCAGGCATGGGCAGACGGACGAACAAAAACAAATGTCACAGCAAAAAATATCCACTCTTTGTTCTTTTTAGTTGTAGGAGATACATCATATACATATGGAGCATCTGATGGCTTGAAGGCCCAGGAAGGCCGCCCCGCTCGCCCGTCCACCCTAGGGCTGGGCCTCTCCTGCGCTTGTCGCGTAGCGCGACCAGAAGCGCTTTAGGGCCTGGTTGGGCTTTTCAATCTGCTTTTATTTTTAGAAAAGCCCAAAATCAACTAAAGAGTTTCAAAGCCATGTGAGTTTTTACCCAAAAGCAACTTTCACTGCTTTCACTGGCTTTTGAGCTTCAAAATTACTCACTTGCCACTGGTTGCGATGGAAAGAAAACGATTCATTCGGTCTGTTTCTCCCGTCGCCCCCTTCCACGTCGATTTTTTTTTATTTTTAACACTTTTAGTAAACTAATTTTAAATCTAACACTGTTTTTTTTCCAAAACTAACACTTTTGCCCGCGGCTCTTTCCATGGCGTGGCGAAATGCCTGTGCCGCGCCATGAATGGTGGCGCGGCGAGAGGGATGATGTGGCGACAACCGGGGCGCTGACCGGTGATGTGGCAGAGTTTGCCGTGCCACCAATCTTGGCGCGGCAGTGATGCGCCCTGATCGGTGGTGCGGCAAAGAATAAGGCTAAAACCTCGGCCCGATCCGTCGTGCCCAGCCCCATGGCACGCACGTCGCGCCGCCGCCATCGCCTTACCGCCTGCCGCCCGCTTCACTCACGGCCCACGCACGGCAGCTACGCACCACGCCACGGACGCCCGCCACTCCCACCACCGCCCTCATTGCCGCGTCGCCGCCCTCACTGCAGTTCAACCCTCGTTGAGGTGAAATTTGGTGCATATTTCTTCATAATCAAAACCCACATATCTTCTTGGTTGGTTGAGTTTTTATGATTTAAATTGTTATATGCTTGTTTTGTTACATGGAAACATTAATCCAAATGATCATTTTACTCAAGCATATATTGAAAGCACTAGAACCTCCAAAACCATGCACAACATTGTCGATATTGTACTGCTATCAGCATACATAAATCATAAAACTTAGTGACCAAGGAGGTAAAATTGTGACTGTCCAAGCTATCTCATATTTCTCACAGTAATCTCAACAGCTTTCTAGTCTTGTGCTTAAAGCTATGAGTCCATCATAGCATTGTGCAAAAAAATTAGACAGCTTATATTTTTAGATATATTAGTATAGAGTATAGGACTAAGTATGACACACATGATAATTCTCAATCAATTCATCTTATACTGGGCTACTCATCCCTAGGTTAAAATTATAACGAGCTGCTCTAGCAGATTCAGACAAGCTATTGTAATAATTTAATAAGAAACACTGGTGGACAGCAGGTCCATACATAGAAGTTGCTTATTTTTCTAGTGAAATTGTTTAATATGTCTGTTAATATTACTTTGAATATATACATGTGCTTTTATATTATGTTCGTATTACATAACAAGTAGTTCAAATTTTGCAATGCTACATAACATTAATTTGAATATTGTTAATTTGAATACTCTAACTCTTTGTTTATCAATTTGCAACAGGATAGCCCCTCCCACGCTGCATCAGTTGTACCCCCTTCTTGAGGTGGAGTAAGACGATCTGCACCGAGCACACTTCTTGACTGACACCGACACAGAGGTGCCCTTGCCTCCTTTGAGGCCCCGCACGTACACCAGGGTGCACCAGTGGGACGAGCGTTACGCGCCATACATACGGCGTGTCAGCTTCCTCGAGCTTGTCCGTGTTGTCAACTACGGTCTTCCGTCCCTTGACCCAGCACTACTTACTACAGCTATAGATAGGTGCGAGTGCCTTCATTGTACGTAAACATTCTTATAACAAATTTGAGGTAACTAACAGTTGTTCTATTCTTATAACAGGTGGAGGCCTGAGACCCACACGTTCCACCTACCTTGCGGCGAGATGACCTTGACCATGCAGGACATGAAGGCTATCTTTGGCCGTCGATTGGGGGGACTTCCAGTGACAGGTATAGTTGACAATGATCACTGGAGGGAGCTAGTGGCTCAGTTCACTGGCTTTCTTCCACCGGACAACGAGGTTTCCAAAAAAAATAAGTGAGCAATTCAAGCCTATTTAATACTTGCATTGCTTTCCTGCAGCCATCGGGTCTCATTTTTTTGGTGAATTTTAGGAAAAGTTCTGGTGTTTCATCGTCGTGGATCATAGAGCACTTTGATTACTTGGACCCACAGGCTGATGAGGCTCAAATCGACAGGTTCGCTAGAGTGTGGCTCTGTCACTTCCTTAGTGCTTTCCTATTCCCAGACATCTCGGTGAAAGCTCTAGTTTGATTTTGGTGAATTGATAAAACCTTAAGTGCTAACCTAGTTCATCAAGTGATCATAAGATAGGTAGCACACTCCAAGTGGTGAAGCAAATGAAGATCATAGCATGATGATGATGGCATGGTGATGATCAAGTGCTTCGACTTGGAAAGAAGATAGAGAAAAACAAAAAGCTCAAGGCAAAGGTATAATTTGTAGGAGCTATTTTGTTTTGGTGATCAAGACACTTAGAGAGTGTGATCACATTTAGGTTCGATAGCCGTACTATTAAGAGGAGTGAAACTCGTATCGGAATACGGTTATCAAAGTGCCACTAGATGCTCTAACTCATTGCATATGCATTTAGGATCTAGTGGAGTGCTAACACCCTTGTAAATGTTTGTGAAAATATGCTAACACATGTGCACAAGGTGATACACTTGGTGGTTGGCACATTTGAGCAAGGGTGAAGAAGATAGAAGTGAAAAGGAGTAAGTGTCGCTGGTTGTACAGTGACCGGACGCTGGCCTCTGGGGGACCAGCGCGTCCGATCATGTGTAGTAGTGAAGACTCCGGCGTCGGTCAAACGACCGGACGCTGGGTAGCTCAGTGACCGGACGCTGGAAGGCTGTGTCCGGTCGTGTTAACCAACTGTGCAGTATGAAGTCAACAAGTGATCGGACGCTGGATGTGTCCGGTCAAGCATGACCGGACACGTCCGGTCGTGAAATATCGTTTCTGGAACCTTACTGGAAACGACCGGACGCTGGAGGCTGAGCGTCCGGTCAGTTTGCGCGCAGTGTCCGATCAACAGATGACTATTGAAATCTGATGAATAGCATTTGAAGTAGGGGACACGTGGCGAGTATCATGTGATTGGACACTGAGGGCCAGCGTCCGGTTAGTATGACCGGAGCGTCCGGTCACCCCGCGCTGTACCCAGTGAAAGGGTACAACGGCTCTATTTCGTGGGAGCTTCTATTTAAGTCCCACGGCTGGTTCAAGCTCACTCTCTTGGCCATTTGCATTGACATAGCAACCTTATGAGCTTAGCCAAAGCCCTCCCACTTATCTCCATCATTGATTCATTATCTTTGTGAGATTGGGAGAGAATCCAAGTACATTGCTTGAGTGTTTGCATCTAGAGGCACTTGGTGTTTATGTTTCGCTGCGGGATTCGCTTGTTACTCTTGGTGGTTGCCGCCACCTAGATGGCTTGGAGCAGCGAGGATCGTCGAGTGGAGGGTGGTGATTGTCTCCGGCTCTAATCGTGGTGATTGTGAGGGGTTCTTGACCTTTCCTCGGCAGTGTTGGTTGTGCGGCACCCTTTTGAGGGTTTGGCGTGTGAAGCCAATTAGCGCATGAACCTCCAAGTGAGTGAATCGGCACAACGAGGACTAGCTTGCCGACAAGCAAGTGAATCTCGATAAAAAATCATTGTGTTCATTATTGATTCCGAGGTGATTAGTCTTCATTGTTTTTCATCCTTGTGATTGATTGGTTCCTTCATCTACATGGCGGTATAACTTTCTTGATCACTCTCTTTATATTACCGCAAACTAGTTGTCAAGCTCTTTAGTGTAGTTAGTTGTGAGAGCTTACTTACTTGGTTGGTGTGGCTCTTTAGTTAGCCTTTGAGAGCACACTAACATAGAGTAGTGTCATAGTTATTGTGTGAATAGATTCTACCTAAACTAGAATTGTGGTAGGTAGCTTGCATTTTGAGTAGGCTAGTGCAGCACTTGCTTCGCCTCATAATTGTCTAACCCTTTTGTTGAGTGTTGTTGTAGAAATTTTTATTAGGCTATTCACCCCCCTCTATCCATTAGGACCTTTCACTCAAGCAACACCATCAGCTGGATCTTTCTTGATATACTACACTAGCCGTGGGATAACATAGCGGCGTACAGCTGGGGCAGCACAGTCCTGGCATGGACGTATCGATAGCTATGCGCTGCCTGTCGTCGCACCTTAGGGTATACGAACCTTGGAGGCTGCTCCTATCTACTCTAGGTTTGGTGTTGGGAATGATGGCCCATTGGGAGACCCCTTGTTACTAGTTTCCCTATAAGTACTTCGGTTCACTATATTCTTCGAGGCAGTTCCATATGATGAAATTATTAATGGCTAATTCATTATCGTGTTCAATGCAGCATTGGAACGGGTAGGATACACTGCCTATAGCTCTGTATATCTAGACGCAAGCAGAGTTAGTTAGAGGGAATACGAGGCACAGGTACAGGGAGTACACAGACTGTTTCAACATCCTGACACAGCACCAGGTTACGCTCTCTTTACTATCATACATGTGTCTTGTTCGATATACACTATATCACAATCTAACTCAATTACGAAATGTTCTGGTGCATTGGTGTCCATGGGATGCTCTGAAGCTCCGAGACTATCTGAGTCCTGTCACTAGGGATGAGTCAGATGAGTATCGCTGCAATGTCCCTCTTATTTTCTTTCACGTGGTCGAGATTCACTTGCCCATTAGGGTTTGCAGGTAGTTTAGAAGAATGATAAGCTACCCACCACCGCTTTACTCCACCAACCAAGAATTGCACGGGTGTGTTATCGATTAATAACAAAGATACAATTTAGAGGTGTGTATGGTACAACTAACAATCGTTTTGTTGCAGGTATGACCGTAGGAAGAGGTACAAGACCAAGGATTGGCGCGTGACACACAATGTGTACATCCAATTGTGGCAGACCAGGGACCTGCAGCCGATCGATGCGGGTCCCCCACACGACCAGCACACCTTCGACGAGTACCTACGGTGCCTTCACAGGTCTACGAGAACACATATCAAGCCCCCATACACTGAGGAGGCGATTGATGAGGACGACGAGGAAGATGTGATCGAATATGTGTACGACGTTGCCACTAGGGACGACACACAACTACAGAGAGACCCGCTTTAAAGATACGTGGTAAGATACTCGAATGGTACAATTTGTTATCCATTTGGTATTAAGTATGTGTACTAAAACTGTCCAACTGTGTTTCTGTACCCAGGTGACACAATTGTCAAGGCTGTCCAATGAAGTAGTGTTTCGACTTCACAAGTCTAGAGGGCAGACGTTCTCGAGGCTTTTGTGGAGGTAAACATAAACTTGTCCGTTCCGAAAATATTTCTTTAGTGTATATGCATTTGGGAAATGCACTAACTTTAACGTCTATTCATGCAGAAGGTGAAGCGGAGCTGTAGGAAGCTAGCTCAGAAGTTGAGCTGCATGGACACTCCTTGGGTGGAACCCGATTACCCAGCGCAGTCGGGTGCCACGTCTTCTGGCTCTTTGAGGACACCAGCCGGCTCTTCTCAGCCGATGACAGGTGCCGCTTTTGCTATGCGTACACCACCACATTATAGCGTTGGGAAGGACCCTACAAATGAGGACGACGACGATGACGACGACGACGATGACGACGACGACGATGACCCCCCAGGCTTCCGTATACAGCACCACCAGTGGGACCCTTGGCAGTAGGACGAGATCGGCATGTCTCAGCTAGGTGGTGCCCCGCTTGGTACCCAAGGAGCCTCACAGGTAGTAAGAAAGATAGTTTCTTTAAATACGTAGGCTCCATGAACTAAAGATTATAAAGATTATAAGTAATCGTGCATATCATATACTTGCAGGGTACGAGCCGTAACCACCGGCAACGCGACCACATCGACGTTGGCTACACTCCCAATGTGTTGCCTACAAATCCGAAGAGACAGAGGCGTCCTAGGGATCCTTACACTCCTGGGACTTAGTTGGTTATGTCGAACTTATGTCGAATGAATATTATCGTCCGAAACTTGTAGACTCATAAACCAATGAAAATGTTGTGTCAACTTGTCAACTTGCGCACGGACTCCATTTATTTGCTTCATATTCGTTTTAATGCGTCGCGACAGCACTTGTAGTTGTTTACAGCACCGACAGCGGCTCCCTTTCAATTGTAATTGAGGCTGGGCGGCTTTTGTCTGTGTCCAGGTCCTGCCGCGCCATGGGCTATGGCACGGCATACCCTGCCACATCATCGGGCAGCGTCCCGGTCGTCGCCACATCATCCCTCTCGCCGCGCCACCATGCATGGCGCGACACATGCGTTTCGTCGCGCCAGGGAAATAGGCGTGGGCAAAAGTGTTAGTTTTGGAAAAAAAATAAAATAGTGTTAGATTTAAAATTAGTTTACAAAAAGTGTTAAAAATAAAAAAAAATCTCCGCGTCACTGGCTAGGGTTTGGCGGTCCGCCTCCACCCCGGCGGCCGCCCCACTGGTCCTGCCCAAGGTCGGCCACAACCTCGCCTAAGACTCCCGATGCCATCCCTTCCCCGCCTGAGACTCCTGGCGCCATCCCTTCCCCGCCGCCTGCCCTACTCGGTGTCCGGTGCCCACCCCAGCGAGGTGCAGCACCGGCCGCCTGTCCCGCCAGCACCGGGCCCAGCGTGGCCCCCAGCCACAGCCAAGGGCGTGCCAGGTCGCCCTGCTCCTCCACGGACTCGTCCCCCGTCGGCAGCGCTCCTTCAAGGTACGTCCGTCTCCCCTCTGTTCCAACAAATAGATCCCTCTATTCCAAATAGAATGGGTGACAAGTTTAGATCAAGAATGTATGACTATTTGCTGCGATAGTGAATGTATGATTAGTTGTTGCCTGCAAATTGATTGATTTTTTTTGTTTGGCTCAAGAATGGGTGACAAGGCAGATTGGAGTGATGGTTTTTTGAGGTCTTTGTTTGATGCCTGCAAAGAAGAGATAGAAGCTAGGAATAGGCCGATGGGGATTTTCACTTCTTCTGGTTGGAAGAATGTTATTTCCAAGTTTGCACAAAAATCCGGCGACAGGCAAACAAAAAAACAATTGAAGAACAAGTTAGATGCTTTGAAAAAAGAATATTCAATCTTTATGAAGTTCAAAAATTGTGCCACTGGTCTTGGGTGGAATGAAGAAAAAAAACTGTTGTCTGCTCGCAAGAATGGTGGGATAAACACCTTGTTGTAAGTACTGTACTGTCACTCTAAAAAATTCTTTCCTATTCCTTGTTCTATTGTGCCTTGCTAATTTTATTTATTTCATTTCAGAGATGCAACAATCCTGAGAAAGGAATCAAATGCAGTCATACAAAGTTTCAAAAACAAGGGCCAAAGTTCCTTGAAGATTTGCATATCATTTTTGGCAAGACACATGTTAGTGGGTCTTTAGCTTCCTGTCCTAGAGATATATCCTCCGATGAGGCAAGTGACGAGGATGTGGAGGAGGTACCAAAACCTGCAGAGAAGGCTGAGAAGACAGTGAAGGCAGTGAACCTATGAAAAAGGAAACACAAGGGGTCCTCCACTGGTGTTGAAGACAAGGATGAGAAGAGCCCATTCTTTCGTATGCACAAGAACACTTGTTTGAAGACAGAAACTGCAGCAGAGAGGATCTCCACAAGGGTTGAAGCATCATCAGCTCCTCCAACCAACCAAATTCCTACCATTGCAGAGGCTGTGAAGATGGTGAAAGAATGTAGTGTGGAAGAAGGAACTGCTCTAATGTACATGGCTTTTTCCGCACTGAAAAATCCTGATTTTAGAGAGTTCTTTACCTCTCTACAAACAAATAAAGGAAGGCTCAATTTGATTGAGAGGGAGCATGAGAAGGAGATGAAGCACCAACGATTTGTTTCCATGTTTGTTAGATTATTTTCCTATGTTGAACCATTATTTGCTTGTCATATGCGAGAACGTTTTCCTATGTTGAACCAAAATAAGTTGTACTGTTGTCATATATTTGTCAATTATTTATTATTATTATGTTCTGTTATCTATTATTGTGTTATCTATTATTGTACTTGTCAAATAAGTTGGGCATGTAAAATATTATTTATCTATTATTGTGTTATGTAGATGGATGATAAATTAGGAGCTGTAGCCAAAGAAGGGCAGAAGGGACTACTATTGCTTGCTGAACTTGCACAGCATGCTGCTGCTATTGGAGAAATGGGCAACTTGTATACTAAAAGGTATTTGCACAAAGGTGAATATAGGGAGACACCAGAAATTGGAATTCAACGGGTGATAAGGTGTATGTCACGTCTAAGGAAAATATTATCTCTTGAACTCGGGTTACCCAAATCGAATTAGGTATCTTGCACCTTTCAAAGAAAGCACGCACCATATACCAGAATTTTAGAATCGTTCAGGGCCTTCTCAAGGAAAGTACGAGATGTTCAATTTCTTGCATTCATCACTTCGCAATGTCATTGAAAGGTCTTTTGGAGTCTTGAAGGAGAAGTAGCGTATTTTAAAGGGCATACCAAGTTTCTCACCTGTTACTCAGAAGCATATCATTACGACTTGCCTTGCATTGCATAATTTTATCCGTGATAGCAAATTGCATGATGAGGAGTTCAAGAGATGTGATGCCGATGAGGATTACTTGGTATAACATACAAGTGCCACGACACAAACACAGGGAGATGAGAGTGAGGATATGGAGAATGAGGAATCCATGAATATCATTCGTGCTAGGATAACTGATGCTTTGGTTAGTGTGAGAGGAGGATGTTATATTTTGGGATAGCATTATTATTGTATAAGCCATTTCATAGATATTGTTCTAGTTATGGACCAATCACTTTGATGGATGAAAAATTTAGAAAATTTATTTTTTCTTTCTAAATTAGTCATTTACATGCAACTTAGTAAACGCATTATTTTATTACAAGCAATTTGCATATAAACTAACCCAGGCCTTCAGGGACATTACATGTATTTCTTACGCAGCCTACAGTTTCACAGCTGCACTAACCAAACGATATTCTGTTTTTTCATAGCCCACAGCTCACAACAGCTTTTCCAAAAGTCACAGCCCAACCAAAGTGAGGCCTTAGACTTTGCGTTCGCCTTTGCTCCATCACTTAACCTATCTCATATTCACTTAAAGTTAAATGTTAGTATCTAAGATTTCATAATTATTCAGAACCAAACTAAGACATTGACCCTCCTAAAATCTGTAGAACGTGACCAAAATTTTAGTTTTAAAACGTCAAGTTTCCTTCAATCAAGGAAATAGAACACTAACCTTGAGATCACGCTTCAAGATTGGTGCGAGCAGCCCACCAAGACAAAAAACCGGATAAACCACCACAGCATCCCCTTATCCTCGAGCCCAAACTGCGGTAGCGAAAACGCGAGCGCTGCAGAACAACAATGGCGACGATGTCTCTTGCCGCGGCGTCACCCCTCACCTCCACTCCCCGCGGCATCGCGGCTCCGGCTCCTCGCACGGCATTCCTGTCCCTCCGCTTAGGTGGCGTGACGGCGATGCGGTTCGCTGGACTGGCGGCGACGTCGCAGCCAGTGGAGCGTCGCGCGGCGGCGGCGGTCGCGATGGCGAAGAGGGAGCAGGAGCTGGAGGAGATCCGGGCCATGACGACGGAACAGCTGGAGGAGGAGGTAGTAGACCTCAAGGGGGAGCTTTTCCTGCTCCGCCTTAAGCGCTCGGCGCGCCAGGAGTTCAAGAACAGCGAGTTCGGCCGCATGCGCAAGAGGGTACATGTTCCTTCTATTCCATTCATTACTGTATGAGTTTTATTGACAGAATTGTTGACTTCATCTGGGAAATTAGCATAGATTGGTGGAAATGTGTCAACCTTATGATATAGTTAATATGGAAAACAAATTGATAGTTTCTTTTGTCAAACGATGGATGATTGACGGGGTCTGATCCATATGCTCACTTTTACAATCTGCATTACTCAGTGATAAAGAGTTTAAGATAGTTTGAGTTCTGACTCAGTCATAACAAAGAAAAGGGATTCCTGACTGGATCAGTTAATATATGATATCAAGTGGAAAGTCTATACTTGCAGTTACTTGCCATTTTATGGGTGGAACTTAAATTATAAGTTAAAATCTTACTGGTTCTCTTAACGCTGCTGTGACAGGTTCTATGCCTGTTATTTCTTATTAGTTGATTACAAGCATATTCCAAAGCTTAATCTTTATATGTTTATATTACAGTCTGCACTGCAAATGGATAGAATTTTTGTTTCTGTGGACATCTGAATGCAGATAAAAGAATCTTGTAAGCCACAGAATGATACGGAGATTGTTCACAGTATATGAGAAAGACCTGCATGGCATAGAAACAAATGCCTTACAATAAGATGATTAGGAATCATACTTATCGCCTTCTTTTCACTGGACTAGACACATGCATGCCTAGAACAAACAATTCGCTGCAGATTGATCAAAACCTTTGTTCCTCTAACGTGGCCTGATCAATGAACTAGCAATGAGAAAGGAATTTGTCAAGTTAATGCTGATTTTGCACTTCATACTCTTCCTTTTCAGTTAACCATTTTTTTAGAATTCTCAGTTTACTCACATTTTTATCTTCAGATTTCCCGTATGCTGACTGTGAAAAGAGAGCGGGAAATTGAACAAGGAATCAACAAGAGATTGTCTAGGAAGCTTGATAGGAAATGGAAGCAGAGCATTGTGGTCAGACCACCACCATCTCTAAGGGAGAACAAAGAGGAGTAGAAAACCACAAAAGAGGGTAATCTGCAAATGTCGTTTCATGCGAGTGTTGCAGGAAGGTTCCTTTGTGATTTCAACCCTTATTTGATTGTTATGTATTCCATGTTTACATTTTGCTAAGCATTGCTATCCGAATATGAATTTCAGTCGTTAGTCTCTTCTGTAAATTTTGATTTATTTGAGTTTATGCTCTGCGTTATTCATGCATTTTCTTATCTGCTTCACATGTGAAACTGCACTTTAGACATGCATGCTATCCAGTAATTGAGAATGGCCAGTCATTTGCACCTGAAAATACATGCTTTCTTGCCATCCTGAATCAAATCAAATTGATGTCATATGAGGGCTTTCATACCTCTAGACTCTAGTTGAATGAATACAAAAAGTAGTTTCGAATATAGTTTTTGAGTCCTATTGGTTCATTATACTGTTGGTAACTTGGTATGTAATTCTATTGCTGGACAAGAATAACCTTTGCCAACCTCCAATATCTTCAGAACATTCATTGGTGAGACTGACCATATAAGACCATTAGTGGAACAGTACTAGTTCTACAGTGTCATCAATGAAGCTTAAGGCACCAGAGATTGGAAATGAGCAATGTCTGAAGTAGGGGTTTCTCAAATGGTAGTGACCAGCAATAGTTATGAATTATAGCACTGGTCCATAAACACTCCTTTTATAGAAAAAAGTGTCTATAGAACAATAACCAAATAATTGTGTCTATGCTTACCGCCATGTATAGTTTGCTCTAAATTGATAGCTTAACCTTTGAAGAAGGTAATTTGTTGGCAGTTCAGTCTGCTTGAAGGCCCAAATTTGCTTAATTCATTCACTTTTAACAAGTGTGAGAGAATTCTCTTACTTGTTATGTACTCCCTCCGGCCAAATTGTAAGTTGTTTTGGCCTTTCTAGGTACATAGCTTTTGCTAGGTATACATTATGTCTAGATACATATTAAAAATTATGAATCTAGCAAAGCCAAAATGACTTACAATTTGCAACGGAGGGAGTAGCTTACAAGCATCTGTGTAAATATTGGTCTACCAAACAATGTCGATATTGCTCACTTTATTCGGACCCATTCTCTCCATCTCATGAAAAAAAATTGTTAGCCCAGATGAAGAATATGACTGAAAATTTGAATCATTCAACCAGACAACTAAGCTTATAAATATAATCTTTGTTGGAATTGCAGTAATTTTTTTTATCCAATTTCATCATCTTATCGAACAATTGAAAATGGTGTTCTTTTCTTCTCTTGTGCCGGCGACCTAGATTTCTGATACTATCCAGCCAGTCTTGTTGTGTATCTGGGTACAACTGCCCCCAAAGCATGTTGGACTTATGGGCCTCTCTCCTATACTGTACTCCACAATGCGCTGCAGATGTTGCTGGATAGAGCTACCAGTCTGGATCTATCATAAGTTTTATGATTAGGCCCATTAACTTTAGCAAAAAGCTGTAACTTCGCTCGTTTTCAATATCCTTATTAGCTTAAGATGGTAGATGATAGAGGGGATGGCTTTGATCCTTGGTACTATTTATACTGGTGTATAGTCAGCACTACTGTGACTGGAGTCTTGGACCTTGATTATTTAAGATGCCTCCATGGCTCCATTCAAGTATTTTATGAATAGTTCCATGCCATGACATTTCAGTAGTGATGTGCTAGTATTGAATTCCTTGGGTAGATGAGAAATAGAGTCTGATAAGTGGAGTCTGATTAAATTGTCCTTGTAATGCCCTATTAGAAACCAGCTACAGTTAATGATAGACATATATGAAAAACCCTTGTCAACGACTTCTATGTCCTGTTAGGGAGAAGTCCATTTTTGGCCATCCAACTATTGCCCGAGTTTGTTTTCGGCCATGCAACTCTAAAACGAGAAATCTTTGGCAAATAAACTATCAATACTGTAGTTGGTTTCATAGGCGGTTTTGTATTTTCTGAAAATAATAAAAACCGTCAGAAAACTTTAGTTGTATTTAATTATTTATACAAACTAGTTTTTAGCAATGTGGCAGTGATAAAAAAAAAGACAGGTTTACAGGCGGTTGAATGTCAGAACAATAGAACAACACTGCTGAAAGCAATTTAGACTCTGGTGTCAAAACCAGTATGTGCAGTTTCAAGTTACAGAGCTACGCAAAACTCTCTGACATTAGTTTTTTTTTTTACCCATCTTCCTGTAATCCTGTTGTATTTGTATGTTTCTTTACGTGGATTCCAAATGGATAGATGACAAATATCATATTCCTTTTCTTTTATTGAATGGGAAAAATACCAAATTCCTAACTAAAGGTGCAACAAGAAAATGTTCGCATGATGCAGGACGAGAATAAGATTACTACCACAAACTCTTTTCACATTCCATAATTATTTTCTACTGGTTATATCTAAACTATGTTATCACTTGTTGGCAATTTGCATCAGGAAAGGAGGTTACTGCTTACATAAGTTATCTCTTTAGGAGCGCATTGCACCCTATACCCTCAACGCCAAGTATGCACTGGGATGCATGCTGGAGTATTTGAAATACTGAATATTGTACGATGGATGCTAACAGCTGGGTTATTTGAAATATTAAAGCACAGTACGGGCTGACCTGGACTAGTTTGTCTTATATGCATTTTTCTTTCCAAGTTCCAATCACTCTGTGCCTCCGTAATGGTTTTCTTCAGTGACATGGAAAGCTTAACGTAGTGTCTAACCCTATGGCATCATAAATTAGTTAGTGCCTTGGTTTGCTTCCTCGTTCCAAATATCCTCAGCTGTATGAAAATTGAACCACAATCTATTCTCAACTTTATGCCCAAAAAGCTTAAGCATTGATCTAGTGTAGAAAAAAAACTGTAAATTCACACTTGTCAGTGTCAGATAAAGCTGTGCTGTTATTGCTAGAGATTTGGAATGAGTTTGTTAATGCTAGCCGTCAATATCTTGGAGGAAAAGGCATCAGCTCTTACCTGCTCATAAGAAAGAATACCATTTTAAAAGAAACTAACCTGTAAACTGACAAGGACATAAGGACAAGTGGCTAAGGAAAACCACTATTACTGCTTCAGAAAAGCTCCCTGATTGATGCATGATTACAACAACAACAACAAAGCCTGATTGATGCATGATTATTGTAATTAAATATTATCAGTGACAACAGCATATGTTTTAGCTGTTTGGATCCTTCCTATCGGTGCTACTTGCTTTCTGTCGCTCTTTGGACACAACAGGTTTCAGTCAACTCACTGTAACTGCCTGGGAAGACAAGTTTCCTTCTCACAGTAGTAGCATTTAGAACTTTTCTTCTATTGTGGATTACTTCATAGCATTTCTTCAAGAAAACATTCAGAACTTGAATATAACACAAGCTTTTCTTCAGAAGAGAGGACTGGTCTCTTAGTCTGTTGCTCGCTGGTAAATGGCAAAAGTCTTGATGACTTGAGTCCGTTGTAGTTCTGGAATATGATTTCTGAGTTTTGTGTCATCTAAATTCCTTTGCCCTAACTTTTTAAAATATGCAGGTGCACAATTCTTCAACTAACATGCGTTGAACATTTAGATGATCACCATACCTCATGCAATTATATACTATTTCATGCCTAACAATCATATGACATGACACCACATTGACATATATTGCTTAGGATTTACTGAAAACTTGACTGGGGTTCCAGGGAACAACTAGGGTGTTGCAAAAACGGTATGGATAATCCAAACCTTCAAAATTTATAGTGTCGTATATTTACAAGTGTTTGGTATATAGTGTATGCATAGGAGCACACGTTTGCACTCAAAAAGAAAGAAAAAAACAGCATACGGAAACTACCCCTCTGAACTGAGATCCACACCAGAATATGGCACAAAAACAGATGTGAGAAGGGAAGAAAACTAAAACTGAAAAAAAAAACAAACTATAGAGTAACACAAACACACACACTCCAGGCTAGAATTCATACAAACTCGCATATGAACTGTTCATCAAACAACTCAGGCCAACTTGGGAACGGAATGCTGCCACCGTCACAGCTCGAGGCACCGCAAGCATCACCGAGGTTGGAAATGGGGTAGTCGGTGAGCGGCGGAAGGGAATTTTCCGACAGCAGCGTTTTAGGGGTTCCATTCTCCCCCTCAACGCTACTCTTTGGAGTGAAGTCTGAGTGCTGGTTGGCATCGTTGCTGGTGGGTTGTTCAAAGAAAGTGCTAGGAATTTGGATGTCAGGCAGTTGACCAGCTACTATGTCTTGGCCACTGATACTCTCCAGGAAACTTGGAGAAGGCAACGTAGACAAGTAAGACATCTGTGGAGGACTCAGGAGGCCGATTTGCTCCAGGTCACTGGGGATGGTGTTGGTGTTGATGCTGCTGGAGCTGGGACTGGTGGCAATGGATGCTGCAGACTGGAGCAGGTTCTGGAGGCACTGGAGCTTTGCAGCCTGGACCGCCTCAACATGTATCCTGGAAGCGTGGTCGTCCCATGGCCGCTGCTCCACGAGCTGGCGGAGGTTGGCCAGAGCAATGAGTTGAGGCAGAGCAGCAAAGAAGTCGGTTCTCGGCCGGTGCGTCATCGGGTCGAAGCCCATCTGGATCAGCTTCTTCTTCAGGTGGGTGTTCCAGAAATTCTTGATCTCGTTGTCAGTCCGCCCAGGGAGGTGCTTCGCAATAGCTGACCATCTGGTTTGATCATGACAACAGTTGACACCAGATTAGCATAGCAGTATAGCACTACGCACCAAGTCAAATATGCATGAGTTCTTGAAGATTAGATTGAAACAGACTAGTTGATGGCTTGATGCCAGACATGCAAAGAGATTTTACTAGGAAACTAGTGGGTGGTGGGTGCCAGGCATGTGTAAGAGGTGCAGTGCAGTACTTGTTGCCAAGGACGGAGTGGAGCTGGAGGATGGTCTGTTCTTCCTCCTGGGTGAACTTCCCTCTCTTGATGTCTGGCCTCAAGTAGTTGGTCCATCTCAGCCTGCAGCTCTTGCCACACCTGTTGAGCCCTGCAAGAACAATTAGATCGATGAGCTACATTTTCTCATAATAATGATCGACCTCTTTTACATTACACTGAGAGAAATGAAGGTTTGTTCCCGTCACATACCGGCAAGTCTGGGCAGTGCTCTCCAGCTCCCATGGCCGTGCTTCTGGATGTACTCCATGAGCTTCTGGTCTTCTTCAGGGGTCCAGGGGCCCTTCTTGAGACCATTCTCATCACAGCAAGGAGACCTTCCCATTGAAAGATGAGATGGGGCAGGGGTAGGGTGGTGCAGGTGGGAAGGAGGGAGACAACCTGCCTGCAGCCTCCCTTGGCCCTTGAAGCTTCCTGTCCCTTGGGTGGCTGCCTGGCTGGTCACCAGAACACAGCTTCCGCTATATAAAGACTTCAGACTTGGAAACCCCTGTTTCCTGAACCCAGGTTTTATACATAGTTTATATGAGTATAAATGACTAATATGTCCCTTGATCATTTGAGTATGCCGGCGTGCACATCCATCATAAAAGGGCAGGGGAGAGGGGTCTTAGTGTCCACTGCCCACACTAAAATATAGGGGTCCCTGATCATTATTTGTCTAGTTGTCTTAGATGTGCTTGCTAGGCTGCTAGACACGGTGCTACTTGGCCAAGCAATCTCAGAGCCAAGTTGAGATATGATCACCTCTGTGTTTCTTTTAGCATTATATTAGTATTATATATGTTGCGTTCCTTATTGTGTGTGTGATTATTTACAGTAATATCACTTCTAAGATTGCCATTAATTAGTTCAGCTCAGCATGTACTAATTGATGCATGCATTACTTCTAAGATTGCCGTTAATTAGTTCAGCTTAGACATTTTGGTGGGGCTGTTACTCCAAGCAAAATGATGAGCACACAGGTTCCAGGAAGTGCTTTGCTATTTCCAGATAAAAATGCATCTAGCAACTTCAAACAACTCTTTGTATGTACATATAGGGAGTCTTAGATCATCCAAGTAATATTAGTTGGTTTTCGTTCTGAAAACTAGTAACATATATCTGCTTCAAAAGTTTGTACATGTTGTTTTTTGGAACTACTTGGTACTTGTTTAGCACACCAAAAGTACAGTATCACACGAGATATACCACTTGCCATGCCAGCATGTATATATATTCCTGGATGTCACCGTACAAGTAGTCTCCGGTTCTTTTCTCATGTAATGGGACCTGCAGGTGATGAAGCCACCTATGCATGCATGCATGCATACATTGTATCTCGCCAGATAATATATAACCTAAGAAAAATATTGTGGAAGTATATACCAAAATGAAAGAGTCTGTTACGTACAGCCGGAATTGCGTATGCAGAAATCTGACTCTTGTTCCTGAACCCCAAAAGTAAATGCCTCGGTTTAGGTGGGGTACTATTCTCTGATCGCGGCACCTCGTAGTTAGCTAGTTCTATTATATTTGGACGGACGGGAACATCGTTCTAGAAGATTATATTTGGAACCATGTTTAGAGCAGAGGAAAGAAAGAGTGCAGATGCAACGGTACAAGGCTACTACTCAGCTTGAGCTAATGATGAGCGTGGATACATAAGTTTGGGTGCACAAAAGTCAAACCCGACATCAAGCTCTTTGGTTTAGGGATAACGATACTCGTGTTCGCCTGTTGATTTTTTTTTTCCTATTTCTGCAACTGATATGTAAGTGCCACAATTTTTCATGGTGATGTATATCTTGCAGCTTCTTTGAGGGAGTAGAAATATAAGATAAATTAATCAACACACTTGCAGTTTATTGACGGAGTAAATATATCACATATTATAATTAAAAGAAGAAGAAAATGTAGCAACGACCTATATATATATCTAGCACTAGCAGCACATATATCCGGCCACTTGCTGGAGATTGACAAATGAGGTCGCTGAACTGCAACCAAGCTATCCAGACAGCGTGTGAGGACCAGATCTTGCGATAGACGATTCGCTCCGATCCAAACAAATGCACGGAGATCAAGCGAAAATATATACTCTGCAACTGGGATTTGAGGACATGCAGCCTAAAGGCATAGCCTTTATATCCGAAAAAAAGAAGTGGCTGTTATCTACTAGTACTGCACTACGTACTAGTATTATACCTCCTGTTCCGCGGGCCACATGTACGTCCACAGCAGTGCAAGACAATGTCTAAATCCTTCTCCACCTAAACCTTGCTTCCAAGTTCCAACTCCATGCATGGAGATTAATTAGTTCCTTTTTTTGGCAACTTTTTTGAAGGTTTCTACATAGATTTTTGCGGATGAATTCCATCCATTTCCACGTGCTAGCTTTTGGCGACGTGGAGGCGTGGGGCCGGGGCGATATGCCTCCCCATGCACGCAACGTACGTGAGGGGACGTTAGCATCATGGGAGGGAGGAGGGAAAAGCTTGCGCGCCCGGCCGCCTCGTCGTTGTCTTGGTGGGGTGGTCGTCGTCGTCGTCGTCACCTTCTTGGCTTGTTCCTCCTGCCTGCTCCCTCCAATCCTCCCCGTGGCCCATCATTAAACAACGGGAACACGCGGAGTGGGTTGATTAGCGTTTCCACGTCGTTCTCAGGGTCCTTGAGTTGGATCGTGACAGCGCCGTTCTTCAACATATGAATCATATCATTGGATCCTAGTAAAGCTGTATAGCGTCGTCGTCGGATTACGCTGAAAATTTTAATTAACTGTTCAGGTTTATAATGAGAGAAATTTTCCCAAAGATTTGGCCTAACTAAACCCAGTACTGAAAGTATCATGTTCTCTGGCTTTTTATACTGGTTTAATTTATGTTCGGAGGCACGTATTACAATTCCTTTTAAAGTACAAAACTCGACCCGCAGTGGCTAAACAGCCTCCGAGATTTTCGGCTTAAGGTAAAGACCTCTCACGCAGGTCAAGAAAAACTCCCGAACCTCATGCCCTGCCCTCACATAGGGGCCCGTTACCCTGTGAGTGGATCGGTGCCTTATTAACCTGTGCTTTAGGAAACGCGGGACAGACGAGAGGCGCTACAAACTTGTCCCCATGGGGAATTGAACTCAGGCCGCGAGGATGTCAACCGGAGTACTTGACCAGCCGGTCTAGCATCCTTTGGCAACAATTTCTTTTAAAGTAACAGCAGGAGATCTGCTGATCTGTGAACTGAGACTTGAGAGAGAAGAGGCACGTATAACAATTAATGGTGCTTCATTTGAATTTGATTGTGATGATTGTCTTGCATTCTCATTGAATTATAAATGCAGCGTCCTAGTCTCGAGCTAGTAGGTTGTTTAATTTGCTCGTGCTCTGGCGACTTTTTCAAGCTCTCCTTATCAAAAATGACATCCGATCCACTTGTCTCTAGGGTCTGTCATGGGGTGATTGCTAATCTATTTATTCGTGCCTATATATATACTTATTGACAATATTTCCATGTCAAGTCAGCAGTATACCAACGAACATGCATGCGTACGTCCATACAATTCTCTGTCTATATACATCTGAATAACCGTTATGAGTATATCCGTACATGTTTTTTCCTACTTGATGTTTTCCACATCGGAAATCATGCATGTTTTGACAGACTAAGCCGTACGTCATTAGTCATTCATCTTAATATAAGTCTGACCAGGCTTTTGTTGCAGGCTCGCAGCTCAGCCGTTTTATTTATATATCTAAGCTTATATTACATAAAGAGTGCAGCTTATATACGGACCTAATATATATATAATAATGGACTAGCGTCACTTTGTATTATTCTTATGCAGACAACTTGGTCAGATACAAAAACTAAATGTATCTGGCCATATCTAGCATTAGTTAAAGGGCTACATGCTAAAAATATCTTATTACTACAGTTGCACGCCATGCATGGAGGATGGGCAAGACAAGACAAGCACCTACTACCGTGAATATAATTTTCTTTCTGCACGTAGAAAAAAACTACCGTTAGCATTAATGTAGCCGAGTTAAAGAAGAAGAAGAAGAAGAAGAAGTGGTCATCAGGGTTAACAAAAATGATGTAACACCCCTGGTGTTACGACCTTTTTGGCACCACGTTTTAGACCTAAGAAAATTTCGGAAAAACGATTTTCTCGGATTTTAAAATTTGACTTATATTTAAAAGTATCACTCGTGGTGAGTTATATTGAACTAACTAGTGGAGTAGCTCTCGGATGTTAGTCCGAAATTAAAAGTTATAATTTTCTAAGTCGGAAACGATTGACAATGACGTGTTAGCATTTAAATTCTCGCTAAATTCTTAAACACTAACTTTATATTATTGTATCGCTGGTTGTATCATCGTAAGTGTTTTGGTGTGGAGTGGTTCGTAGAATGGTTGGACGTAGCGGGGTTATCCCAAGAATGGCTCGAAACTCTTAGAACGCACGAAGAACTACGTTCGGTGCTCTGTTCATGAAACCGCACTTGTTGTCATTTAACTCATGTTGGCTTTCTCGTATCTTTTACCCTAGTCGCTCTTTGGTCGCGCTGCCAGGTGTTTCCCTAGCTAGCTGGTGGCATGGACTTTGGATTAGCGAAGTTGGCCGAACCTTAACCTCGCTGTTTGGTGGCCTTGGCATCGCTTTAAAAAGCGTGCACGGTACTGGTTTCGCCCTTTTGGCCTTTGGGCCGCGGTCACCATGCGTCTCTGCACGCTTTGGCAGTGTCCGGCTGAGCGCTGGCCGTGCCGAGCCACCGACGCCGCGCTGCCGTCCCCACTCGCTTGGTTGCCCGTCTGCCATGCCTTGCCCGTTAGCCCGGCCTGTGGGACGCCGACCGACGCCGCCGGGCCAGACAGTCGCATCCGCCTCTCTCACGTCGCAGCTGGCGAACGCGGCCTGTTGCCATTGACCGCCGCGCATTCACGAGCTTTTGGTGCTATCCGTGCTAGCCGACGCGCGCTTTGTTGGCCCGGGTTGTGCCACAAGCGCCCTACCCCACGCCTACCCCTCGCCTCGATCACTTTGCCGGCCACCGCTCCCGCTGCTCTGCGCTTTTAAGTCATCTCGTCGTCACCAGTTGCCATGGCCGCCTTTCCTTCCCTTCCAAAATTCATCGTGCACGTAGCGTTTCCCTCCAATTCCTTGCGCACACTGGTGCCCGAGGTCTTAAGCTTACCACTGCAGTCAACCGTGGTGGAAATCGTCCACCAGTGGGCGCGCGCGAAGCATAGCCGTCGCCGCCGGTCAGTTTGCCGCTGGAACAGAGTGCGATTGGGGGTGAGGTCTTATCCTTCAGTGGGGTTCCAATTAGTTGTTCATATGAGCTCACATCGTTTCCCTTGTGCCGTTGCTCGTCCCTGTCTGGCCAGCGAACTCTCCGTTGACGACGTGACGCGACGGTGCCAAGCTAGAGCGCACAACCTGTCGGTGCGCACGCGGTCGACTACCTTGACGAGCATTGCGACCTCGACCGGCCCTTCCTACACGTTTCTGGTGATGTCCTTCTGCTTTCGTGGTAGTCGGTTTGACTATCTAAGCTTCGTGCTCGTCGGGACACTCTCGCCGCCGCCGATGAGCTTGGTTTAGATGTCGTTTTTGAGGCTGGGCCGATAGGGAGTAGTGCTAGTGCATCTAAGGCTTCTAGCATGCTAGCAGTAACTTAAGAAGGGGTTTTTGGTGATGCTGCGCAGCCGAAAGGGCTGTTGTCGCCGGACGTCGACGTACCCGCGGTCGTACCTCGCCACGGCACGTCGTCCCCGATGCGGTACCGCACCGTTTTGTGTGTGAAATGCCTCGATCGGTTGATCTTGACGTGTGTAGTCGTTTGGTAGTGTTGGTTGTCGCCGGTGGGGCCATATACGCTGGCGTTTGGCGAGATTACGTAGCCTCTGTAAGTCCGGCGAGGGACCTTTGAAATTCCGAATTCGAATAACTCTAGGGTCCATGATATAAAGCTCTTAACTCAATTGAATAGTGCTATCGGTAGCTTCACGAAAAGAAAAGAAAATGGGGACCTTATAGCAAAACGCCAAAGACACCAGCTAGGTTTCGGTTGGGGCGGGGCTGATCTTGGGCGGCTTGCCGCCCATCGCTTTGGTGGGCATTCTTGGCACATTGGCCATGTGTCTGTCATTGGGCCACTCGCGCCCTTCAGCGTTTGCTACCTTTCATGTTCTTTGGGCCGTCTGTGCCTCCGTGGCCTGGGTTTTCCCCGTTGGGCAGGCCTGCCTTTACCGGCCGGGCCTGTTGCGGCCTATGATTCATTTTTCTCTTTCTGTTAACTTATTAATTGGTTTAAAATGGTTGAAGTTTGTAAATCCGTAGTAAATCAAATAAAAATCATAAAAATGTCAAACCAGTTTTGTTAGTCTCCTAAAATCATAATCTACCTAGTAGTGTATTTTGTTCACATAGACTCAGAAAGTTTTTAGGGTTGCTCTAATTATTTTAAAATGCTTAATATTGTTAAAAGGAGAATTTGTATGAATTTCCGTGATAAATTGGTAATATTGTTGAATCTAAAATTTGTACAGTAGGCTCCTAGCAATATTAGGTACTCACTGTAATTTTTGTAGCCCCCGAATAATCAGTTTGCTAGGTAGCTAGTGATGCTCTATTTTGAATAAGGATTAAGTTGATAGAATGACATAACGAAACCACTTGGATTTATATAACTAAAATAAATATTGGAAAATAACGCCTTATCCGACAACGTGTATAGGTAGCCTAATGTACGGTCGTCGTTAGAATTAGCCCATTAACTCGAGAGGCGTAAATCGTATTTTACGAATCACGGTTGCAATTGATTAATTACTTCTTTGCACTGCATCGCATTGCATATCATATAGGTACGATGATGGATCAACGGATCAAGTGACGGATGATTAGAAATTCGAAGATGGTGCAATGATATTCTCTCCGAGAGATGATGCAATGGGCTTTCTATCCAGATGATGGTGGATGATATGAAGATGCAGCTACTAACTTTTTAATATATCTTACCCAGGCAAGCCCAGGTACATAACCCCTACTTTTCCGTAGTTTAAATTATATTTGTGCATTAAGTTTTAAGGAGTTAAATGAAATCCACTTGCATATATATCTTTATCATGAGTCTTACTAGTATGATAGGATCATGTAGAATGCTATGCTACAGGACTCCGGTAGAAGTCGAGTGATTGCTTGTCACTCGCGAGATATAGGAAATATGTTACTATATGATTATCACTTGGAATATATAAAAATGGTGGAAGGAAAATGGTGACCGGATAGGGATATGGTTTTGGTATTAGTGGGTGTAAGAGGTTGTGTCGCCGTGGACGTGGGCATAGCTTGGTTACACTGCTTTCCGTGTCTGGTCGGTTAAGGACCGATCGTTACATAAGACTCTAGGCAGGTCACAGACTTATTATCCCGAGCATATACTTGTGTATGTGCGCTTGGAAGACTTGTTGCTCTCTTGTCGCGGATCCGGCTCTTTCCGGACCGACTGTCAAGGTTTCTTTTTGGTGGAGAAGGTCCTTGCACCGTACTGAGTCCGGGACTCGGGGCGGAGGCTTGGAGTCCTAGTTTGGACGGGGACCTGGACACCCGGGACGGGAGAGTGATGGGTTGATCCTACTTGTGCATGGGGTATAAGCGGGGCGTGTGTTTTTAGGGTACCCAGTGAGGGACATTGATTCGCGAATCACCGGGCGATCCGGTACAGCTTGTCTACGGTTTAGCATCGTAGTAAGAACTGAAAGATGGAAGATGAAAAAAAAAAATCTGATTGCTTACCACATGCTTGAAAGTAGCACAGATGCTTACATAGAATGGTTAGTTAATGAACCAATGCGGCTATTAATACAAATCGAATATAAGGACGCACGCTTAGTAATGCTTCCTACAAATGCAATAAACCCACAGGCCAGATAGCCTTGCATATCCTTGGAGTCTTTTCTTTCCTCTTGTCGGGTAAGTCTTGCCGAGTACAATTGAGTACTCAGGGTTTTATTCCCCCTGTTGCAGGTGACAGGTGGAGGCTAGAGCTAACCTTTGTGTGTGGATACCTTCTGGTGGGCTCAGCGAGGATTCCTTTACGCTGCGATCGTAGTTGTTATTTATCACTCTCACCAAATGCTTTTATAAATAAAAGTTTCATAATCTGTTGTCGTAGTTCATATATCAACACTTCATCATGTCATGAATAGCTATTTATTTCCGCTGTAATCCTGATCACATGTTTATATTCCGCTGTAACTTAAATTGTTCATAATTCTGATAATATGATTTCATTCTGCTGTTATAATAATAAATGTTATACTCTGATGTACATGTAAAGTGATGTAATAAATGGTTAAGAATGATGTAAGCTTTATTCTCTTATTTGTGATCCTGATGGCAAAAATGTGGATTTTCGGGTTCTCTCCTGGGGTGTGCCCAACGGAACCGAGTAATTTAGTGTTCTTCCTTGAGTGGTTAGTGTCTAATGAAAGACAAGCACTTCTGTGAGATATTAGATTATACGGTTCTGCCACAAATGATAGCAGGCATGCATAGATGTTTGCCTCTAATTAAGTTCAAATAGAAGCTAAAGATTCTTAGATCCCTGCATGAGTCATCCAAAGGTACAACACATAAAAGAGGGCCTCAAATTCCCACCAACTCGTGCTCCCATAGGCCACATATTTTAATCCGCGATCTGCGGAGATATTCGCTGACGCTGGATTGACTGATGTATACTAGATGAATTCAATCATGTTGTGCTTAAGAAACAAGGAAAACTTTAGCAGACAGTTCTTATAGTGTTACATGGATACAAACTGAGAAATTATCTGTCCAAAGGATCAGATCATGGCATTGCCAAAATTCAAAAAATGAAGGTTCAGAGTTTCAGATCACGTAACGGTCTACTTTCAGAAACTAAATGGAAGTTCAGAATTTAAACTCATGGCATTGTCAAATTTCAGTAACAGGGCTTCAGAGTTTAAGACCATGGCATTATTGCCAAATTTCAGAGATACAAGTCCAGAGTTTCAGAACATTTGTAGCCTCATCACTACTCTATCAAGCCGTGTAGAAGCCACGGATGGGTAGCTTGCAACGACGCACATCTCCTTGTGTCATGCCAGTAGAAATAAAGGGTAGTTTAACTTCGTCTTTCACCATGTAAACTGGAACAAGCAAGTGATGACACCCTCTTTGACATATGCGCGGGGAGTTG
Source organism: Miscanthus lutarioriparius (assembly GCA_904845875.1). Classification (NCBI taxonomy): domain Eukaryota; kingdom Viridiplantae; phylum Streptophyta; class Magnoliopsida; order Poales; family Poaceae; genus Miscanthus; species Miscanthus lutarioriparius. Next base: position 10,822,879 of record CAJGYO010000007.1, on the reverse strand, counting down.
GTGCAGGCAGCGACCAAGAACTTCGAACGATTTATATTAGCTTCCATCCGGAACATCCTTTTGCTGATGACGATCTTTGCCCACCTCGACACTCTTGAAAGCTAGCAGTCTCGTCATCGTCAGAAGCAGACAAATGCCTCGGACCATGCTCACTTTGAGGTTAAACCACAACGAGTGCGTGTGCCGTGTGTGCACCAAAAGGGTACCAAGGGCACCCGCGCTCATAAGCTAGTTTAAGTATTTTTTTTATATTTTAATAAAAAGAGAAGCTAGCTCTTGATTAAGAGTTAGCCTCATACACATGTTCCAGAAACATATGAGAGTGTCCTCGTTTTTCTAACTTTGTGATTTTGTCCTTCACTACTAGCAAGTCAACGCGTTTTTGCCCCTGATCTTTGTGAATTTACCCCTGTTTTGACCGTTGACTAGGGATAAAATCGCATTGACTTACTCGTAGTGAAGGGTAAAATCACAAAGTTAGAAAAACGAGAATAAAATCACACATCAAAATAGGGGCAAGAACGCATGAGTCCCAATCATAAACTACAAGATATACTCGATATGCCCAATGTCAGGCGGAAGCGCAACAGAGCCAGATGGAACAGCGAACCGAGACAAACACAAGGAGATGGAGGATTCTTGGTCCCCAATTTTCCTCAACTATTGTCTTGCGCGACTTGTCGTCCTTTGTTCACTGTGCAATTGCATCACTTGCCATGGACAACAAGTTAAGCAACAGGATAAAGCTTCTCCTGCTATCTGACAACTTTTCCCTGGTCCTCAGTAGAGGCTGCATTCCTTGTTGAAGGTTGAAGCTACTGCATGCCCCCATGCATGGAACTGTTAACACGTAGACAATTATAGACAATGGTATGCATCTTGTCCATTCACATGTACTCTGACGTTACCGATCGTCGGCGATTGGGAGTCTGCTCGTCAAGTCCAACTGAAAGATGTTTCCTTGCGGACATGGGTTTCTAACTGTGCCATAGGATATTATTTCAGTAAACCCATCTGTCTGGCTACGCTTTGTTGATGCAATCAGATTGATGATGAAGTGCAGGAACAGATCAACTGTTGTTTAATTCTGCCTTCTCAGTAGGACTCTTCTATTTGCAGCATTAACTTTGGACTTCGTTTACACATTTACAGTTTAATTAAAAGATACCCAGTGGCGTTAATTTACCTATGGATCATTATTAGGTTGCAACTGGTCAAAAGATTAAGACCTGCTCATAAAAATACTTCAGGTTATGATGCTGCTCGTAGTGTGAGTAAATTGCAAAAGACGTATAGTAGAAAGTAAGACCATATCAAACTCATCCATCAGGGATCAACGATCTCACTAAACTATCGTATATCCAACAACTGTCTAATGCTATAATATATACCATGCATGCAAATCCAAATGCTAATTTCATCCGATCTGCTGCTTCAGCATCGACAATAATAGGCGAAGTTAAGGGGAGCTTTCCTTCATGATTAGTTCAACTCCAGCTTCCTTAGTGGTTGTGACTTAAGCCTTCACTGTCAAAATCACTGGTTGAGTCGTGAGCACGAGTCCATCACATTACTGACGACGAGTCGACAGCGAGATTTATTATAAGTGCTTCAGTGTCCTATGTGTACTAAAGGCTCCGTACTAGAGACAACTGAAAAAGGACGTAGCTTCGTATAAAAAAGAACTGAAAAAGACATGTCTCCGTCTGCAGCGAGCGAGGCATGCGTATTTGTTCTCTCACTTCACTAGTCAGTAGTCACTACTCTAGAAAAATTTTGGACAGACTGAGTGGTCGATCAACCCAAAAAATGGTTACTTTCGTAAGTGCAAGTTGCAGGATGACTGAAAAGCTCCTATGCAGTTAGCAAAGGCTGAATATGGATGGGTTTTATAGCCATTTCAGTTAAGTGGGAATTGATGTACCACCATTTTCAGCTGTTCTTTATTTGGATACCAGTGTTACCACATCACAGAGACACAGATTCAGAGTTCTGTCTGTGTTCATTGTGTCTGCAAAAATCACGCATGCATGCATATCACACTCCCATCCTGGCTGTTAATACGTTGCTGTCCTATAGCTTCATTAGGCTGCAGATAGGCCTCTAACGTTCAGAGACGTGTGCCCCTTTCGCGATGGACAGGTTGCTCTGCGTTTTTCCCATCTGTTATGTCCAACTTCGCAGGAAAGCGATCCCGCCTACTGCTACTGCCACTGGTTTCGCTCTCTGTCGACGCTGCCACGTCCACACACCACACACACTGCTGCTGTGTGTGTGCTGTCGGATTATGAGTCATTGCCACTGGTTTCGCTCGCTGTCGACGCTGCCACGTCTGTTTAAACGGATTTACGTCGCTGTTCTCGCTGCAACTGCTACTATGTGTCCCAGCCCACTTGCTGCAGGCGACGATGGAATCGAACCTAACCTTTGTCAACAAGGCTGCCCCTTTCTTCAGTAGTTTGCTGGGGTTTAACCCTTGCACTTTGCAGTATGTATCTGTTGCACATCTGCTGTTTGCCAGAATCAAATGTTTGTATGGTGCTGTGAGCCAGTGACTGAACAAATTGGAGCAAGGACTGCAAAGTGACGCTCATCATTTGTACAAATAAGTTCATTGTTTTTAATGAAAAAAAAACATATTTGTTAACTTGCAAATGCATATGAAATAATTGACCAGTCACAAATGTACTCGTTGCTTCCAGGCTTCGAAACAACCACAGATCGGTTAACCGGTTCTTCGGTTCAGCATACGTGTCGCAAATCTGGTCATAATTTCACGGAAGACTAACACCGAAGTCTGACAATTAAAAAGGGGCCTACTGACAGGCTGACTGCCGAGGGCGCCTTTAACAATGTCAAAGATGGTTAATCCGTCAGAGTATCAGTGCTGACATTAGGAATCTGACTTACAATCATGAGCTGTGTCAGCTGACAAACGTAATAAGCCTTGTCTATCACTGGCCGACGGCACCCTGTGCTTGCGATCGTCGAATACTTGAATGCCAACTCGGCAACTTGTTTTGGTTTTTAATGGGTGACGAGAATGGGACACGAGTTGGCGAGGGCAGAATTTCTTTTCAAGTGCACGGATGGCGGAAGAAATTGCTGTTCTGAAGAATGTACCGGAGGAACTGCGACGTCTTGGACGCGTGATTCAGTATTTTTCTTGGTATATATGAGAAGATCCATGACATGATTAGTAGATGCTCATAGCATGGGTTAGCCTGTGCCCTATGGTATTACTATAATCAACAAATGTTCCTTCTTGCATCTGAATATCTGATTTTTTCTCGATCACGCTTGCATCTGAATATCTGATAATTGTGCAAGCAGATGAACTGTTGCCCAGCAAGCATCAGCGGCACTTCAATTTGATTTTGAGGGATGAAAACAGACTGAAATGGGTGGAAAACCTCCTCTCCCGTTAAGTTTCTATATTTTTTGGCAGATAAAGGGGATTGAATTCGAAAAAGTTGGATAAAAAAACAAAATTAGAATATGTGAACATATAGAAACAAACAAACATAGACGGAGAGCCAGAAAGTTAAGTTATGATTACGTGATCTAATATTCTCAAGTATATATGTATAAAATCACACAATAATATACACGCATAAAGATCAGGTCTAATATTCACTTGCATGATGTTAACACGTTAACATTAATAGGTAAAAGAGCTCTAACATATATAACACAAAAACATGTAATTGTTAGGCATCCCGCATAGATTGAACGGGATTCTGCAAAAACGGGAGGGAGCCCTCCTCTTCCATTTGATCCCGCAAACACAAAAAATGGACTGGACAAAATATAAAGCGAAACTGGACGGGACAAAAATTTTCCCGACCATTTTCATCGAGTATGGTGGATAGCCAAATCGGCCCATCATTCGTTCTTTGTTTGTATATTGCTGGCCTGAAAATCCAACTCAGCCCAAGACAAGTCCACCGGTCCGGATTCCCGGAACAAACCGCTCTTTTGACCGTCTGTCCGTCCCCCTCGACTTGTCTGTCAAATACTGCAAAGCCTCCAAGTCACTGACACTGGGCCCCACAGCAATGAACATCGCCCGCAAGAAAGGCGCAAAAAATCAAAAGAAGCATTTACACCTACTACTTTTCTTTCTTCTTCCCCACTCCGCCCCCGCGGCTGCTTCCCGAGCGCTCTCCAAAACCCTCCTTAAACCCTAGCTTCCGTACGCCTCCGAGGCCCCACATGGCCTCCTCGCCGCAATCGGGCGGCGCCGGAGGCGGCGGGACGATTGCTTCCAATCATCGCGTCTGGATTGTCGCGGGCATCGCCGTCGCGGGCGTCATCGTCCTCGCGGAGGTCGCGCGCCGCCGCCGCCGGTGGCTGCGGGGCATGTCCGGCACGCCACCCGACGCTGGATCCTTCTGCGACCGCTTCGAGCTCCACCCTCCGCCGCAGCCGCCGCCTCCCGCTGCTCGCCACCTTCTCTCGGGCCTGACGTTCGCCGCTAGTGACAAGTGAGTCCTGGAAGCTTCCTGCTCTGCTTGTCTGTTCTGTGCGATCCTGAGTTGCCATCCATGTATTTGCCGTGTTTTAGCTTCGAGATCGAGGGCTATGTAGCCGGGTTTGGGAACCCAGACTGGAAGAACACTCATGAGGCGGCGAGGCACACAGCAGTGGCTGTCACAATGCTGCGGAAACAGGGGGCCACCTGCGTTGGAAGGACAATCATGGATGAACTCGGCTTTGGGTTTGTTTCTTTTGTTGCTTCGAATTGATTTCATTTGAAATGGTAGTTACTCTTGTGACTTATTGACTTATTGCATCATCATCGGTACTCACTTGATTTTAGACAGCTCCAGGATGTAAAGCTCAATGATGCATATAGATGTAATAGGAAATGTCAAAATGGTTAAATATAACACCTTAAATATGAAATATATCTCTGCAATTCATTTTTTTTTCATGCAACCATTATGATCTACATTGCTTGGACATGGAAAATATTACAACAATACAATTTTCGCATTGAAATGGTGTCCAAAAAGTGCCTTCTGGAGTAATTGCTGCCAGTCTCGGTGGGAGTTTCATGTGAGTTTCATTTGCATTAAATAGGTTGCCACATAGACATTTTTTTATGACATGACAGTGTATTTAAGAAGAGAGAAGATATGAGATGAAACTCTCTTGACATGATTCTCTACGAGTCATGAAATTAAATGCCTATGAAACTATAGAATGAAACTTTCCATTGAGAGTGGGTGTTTCATCCAAGTTTCATTTCATTCTATATGACATGGCAGTCTTGGAAACAACGGCATGAAACTATCCACTGAGACTGGCCTAAGTTTTACATATTCTTATGTGACCAGACCTTAAACCTTAACAATAACATGGCTATTTGCACAAACATCAATAATAAATTAATATTTTTGTTGGCAAAACCCCCTTTACTGTTTACATGCTTATCGTAAATTCATTTATCATGTTTTTCAGTGTCACTGGAGAAAATTTGCACCATGGAACACCAGCCAACCCTGTTTCTCCTTCACTTGTCCCTGGTGGATCATGCAGTGGCTCTGCTGTGGCAGTTGCTGCACAACTTGTTGACTTTGCTATTGGTATTTTAGAAAGATTTCTACCCACTTCTTCTGATTATAAACCCCCACTTGTCCATGTAAATGGAACATTTTCTGTTATTTTCAGCTGCATCATGAAGATGATGCTGTTTGTGTGTAATAGTGTGTTTTTTTACTATACCTTTCCTAATATTACTATACATGTGTTTCTTCTACACAGTTAGGTTTAGTATTTCGCTTTTGCAATTTTATTTCTACATGTGTTTCTTCTTTTTGGAAATGAACCAAAATGAAATGTTTAGCCTCACGCTAGGATTTGTAGATGACTAACAGTTATCTGTTTGTGGAACATTACCTACCCATTTAGAGGCAATGGCTGCAATTACAATATTAATTAATTTTTAACCTTGCTAGTTTGGTCTGGTTTGGATGCATGTCACAGTGACACAACATTTTGTCGGTACAGTATATGATCCTGAATAGTTGGTTATGCCCTTAGTTTGTTGTCATTGAGTCTTCTCTGAAAATTTTCCTTCTTTCTAATGGTATATCATCAAGAACATATGTTGGAGAAGTCATTCCGCCTTGTCTACTACTGTAATATATTCACACTTCTCTTTTACGATGCACAATATTGTAATACAAAGTTCAACCCATACTCATTTTGTTTGTATACAAATCCTTGATCCGAGCTAAGCTCAGTTCTTATGTCTTGCTCTTCCACTTCTCCATGTTCTTTTACCTATTCCTGACCTGTTAACCTCTGAAATTCTTGTAGGCACTGATACAATTGGTGATGTAAGAATCCCAGCTTCTTTCTGTGGTTTACTTTGTTTTAGGCCTTCCTATGGTATTATATCTACTCTTGGGACCATAGCAAATTCACAAAGTCTAGACACAATCGGTATTTTCTTGCCTTCCTCAATATTTTCTGTTCTTATATTTATTAATTACTTTGACATGAATTTTCATGTCTTCTATGACACAAGTTGAATACCTTTTTTGCGAGCATGTAGTTATACCATGTGTACAAGGATTGTAAATGATACTAAATTTACTTTTAATTTAAGTATGAAAAAACGTAAGAATGTGTAACTCGTCACAATACATATGTTACATAATATCCGATGAACAAAGTTTTCTGGAGCGTAAGTAACTAATGGTGAATATTATCTAACCAAGTAATTTATATGTTGAGAGTCCAATTAAGACTTCTGATTCAGCCCTGTCTTTATTCTTTACAGAATATCACTGTGTATATTAGAACACCATTATCTCAGTCCTCAGAAAACCAGTTATCGATGTCAGTGTCAAATGGCAGTATAGTTAGATTTTATAAAAGATTGTTTATTATTTCTCTTGATTTCTGTACCTTGTTAGGATGGTTTGCACGAGATCCATGTATTCTGCACCGTGTTGGAGAAGTTCTTTTACCAGCTGCTGCAGGTGGACTTAAGCAATCAAGGCAAATTGTTTTTGCCGATGATTGCTTTCAGCTGCTAAAGGTCTCTAATCAGAAAACTGTGCATGCCATAAAAAATGCTGTCCAGGCATTACGAGGATGTAAGTCATAGTGATGTGTCTTTTTCTTTAATTCATATGTTTGTTACTTCACTGAGCTAGATCTGCCACAAATTAATCCCATATCTTGCAGATCAACCACCTAAACACATCAATATTGGCCAATATATTTGTTCCAATGTACCTAGCCTGAAGGAGTTTTGCGAACCAGCTACAAAGTTACAAGAAGGAACATCAGCCTTGAAAGCAATCTCCGCAGTGATGTTGTTATTGCAGAGGTTTGTTTGCAGTAATCATTTGCTCCTGTTTAGACAGTTTTGCTCTGGGGAATGGAGTGGGTGGGTGGTTAGAATTTCAAAAATAAATACACAAGGATAGCCGACTAGGTAGTAAAGACCTTGAAAACCTAAAATCTTCATCTATTAATACCAGAGATGATGGATTTTGTTATGAGTTAGTCAAAATGTGCTCTGATCATACCACTTGGATTCTGGGATCTGCCGAGTTGACTAGGTCTTTATGAGTGAACCATCACTGGCTGGTTGGGGCGCCATTTCATCAGGTAGTTAAAGTTTACCTTATGCATGGAGCCATGGACTGATGGACTTTATTAATGATGCACTTCTTGTACTTTGTGAACTCTTGGATGTCTGGCTTTCTGAGTTGGAACCCTGCCCTTCCTGTGATTGATTAGCATGATTAACAGCAAACTTTTCTATGCTGTTGGGAAGATTAATTTTTTTTCATCTTGCATAGCTTGCGCTACATGCCACTTTCCAAGCAGCTAAATTCTTGTGTTTTTTTATAAAAGTATAGATATTGTTCAATAGTTTAATGCTAGGAAAATCATTGTTTGCTGCGCAGTTGCTATTATTTCGGATCTGGATTTATTTTATTTTATTGCTTTGTAGTTTCTATAATTCAACATGAATCAACAATTACTTTGGGACTTACATGTCAATAAATTTTTCAGATATGAGTTTAAAGCAAACCACGAGGAGTGGGTTAACACTGTTAAACCTAAGCTTGGCCTTGATATCTCTACTCGTGTACTACAAGCTGTGAATTTTGCACATGAAAACATCAAATCTTTATACGCAATAAGAAATGAATTGCGGGCTGCACTCAAGAATCTTCTAAAGGTACACAAAACCCTTCTCTTAATCACGCTTTTTAACAACAGATACTCCCTGTTTGCCTTTTACTGGCACCTTTTCTAGAAACTTCATGCTGCTGTAACTAATGAATAAGGCAGTGAGTGGTGGAAGTCTGCTTCCTGCAAGACTAGGGACACCAAAGTGTTTGAACCATCCATATCGGGTACTTATGGCAACAATCCAATACCGGTTGCTTGGTACAATAGGCTATTGGCATACATCGGGGGCACTTGATTAAATTGTTGTTGATCTCTCCAATATGACTTTCTTAGAATCCAGTCTTTCTGCATTCTCATGACAGTACCATACTTTTTGGCCTTTGGACAAACTGCAATGTGCAAGTACTAACAGAGCATGGCAACATCCAGATAAAATTCATTAGCTGAAACAGGAAGGGAAATTCTTAATAAGATGACAATGTCTTGGTCCTCTTCATTGTGTAATTACAGTACAAGATGCAATGCAAGTAGAATCAGATTTCAGTGTGTGCAATGATTCAAAGAAATTGAATCAGACAATGGTAGGGAATGCATTTTCGAGAGAAAAAAAGGGAATTTGGGGGCAGCAACCTGATTGGGGTGGACCGATGCAGTTATTCCCTATGGGATGCTCACTTGCTTGCGCCTTGCTATCGCCCGCTGCTCCTGCAGTCCTGTCTGGCTGCCGCAGTGTGCCTCCTGGTGCCTGGTGGGGATTGCCCTGCGATCTGCCTGTGTCGGTGCCTAGCATGCTGCAGAGTGCAGACCTGCAGTGCCAGTCTCTATAGGCTGTTGCAGTGCTGCTCTCCATGTAATATGCTCCTGTTCCTCTCGTGGCTCCGCCTCCGTGCTGTGCGTGTGTCATGCTACAAGGACGCACGCCTTCAACTTCACGCTCTTCAGAAGTCTGGCCCTCCCTGTGCTGATGCGCCTGGTGGGGACAGCAGCACGCCCGCACAGCAGCTGCGGCTGCAGCGCGACTTGCACAGGCGCAGCTTGTCTGGGTGTGCCCCTCGGGATTGGGTACTGCAGGATCTGGGTCGTCAGTCACAGGGTTGTGTAGTAGCTTAGCTAGGGTTTGCTGGTGTGAAGGGAGGGGTCGAGAAAGAGATGTTGAGAGGGAGACGCACAGGGGTAGGGTGAGCAAGAGATGCCGAGTGGGAGATGCATGGGGCGGAGTGAGGCGAGGCATGGCTGGGGTGTCAAGGCCTCAAGGGATTGTGAGCAAGCTAGATAGGGCGATAGCTGGTGGCTGCTGGGACTGCTACCACCAATCACTGCTTGGCCTGCTCCTGCAGATGGAGAAGGGCATCCTACAGCAGCATATAGGGCCATAGAAATACAATGGGACTATTTGGATTTTTTGAGCCATGCCTCAGGGTGACAACCCAGTGGCTCTAGGCCCATGCCGCCCATCTCACCTCGTTAAGACAACAAAGTGTCTTAATTAACACGTAAAATCTCACCTCGTTAAGACAACAATTGAAGAAAAGCTGTCTTAATTAATCAAGCCGTGATAGTAACGTAAGAAGGCGGAGGAAGACCGAAGTTGACTTGGGTAGAGGCAATAAAAGGAGACTTGAAAGGATGGAATATACCCAAAGACTTAGCCTTAGATAGGAGTGCTTGGAAAACAGCTATTCACGTATGTTTGGGAAAAGGCTTTGTTGTTGTTGTTGTTGTTGAAAAAGGAACTGATAATGGATCCTACATTTATCATTTGTTATAGTAGACCCAGAAGAAATGATAAAAATGTGTGCATGTGATATTTTTTTATCAATTCCTTTAAGTGACCATATTGATCACTTGAGAATTCCTTCATATTGCGGTACCATGTGCTAATTTATGATAAATCTTGTCAAAAAGTTCATTATTAGATTGAGTGAAGGGTTTGTCCATGATATCTTTGCTTTTAACTCTTTGTTTCGTGTGATGCTATCTAGGATACTGGAATTTTAGTTCTACCAACCACAGCTGGATATCCTCTAAAGAGAAACTCTAAAGAAAGACTATCATCTGGATTTGAGGATAGAATGTACAAATTTGTAGGCATTGCTGCACTTTCTGGCTGTTGCGAGGTAAAACAGTATCTCTATGTAATTTCATTATCTTATTTTATTCCTCTTGAGAATATTATAAAAACTATGTAAGAATCCTCACTTTTGCAGGTTACTATTCCCATGGAAAATCTGGATCATCATGTATCTCTTTCATTTGTAGCAGCACATGGATTGGACAAGTTTCTTCTTCGTACTATCTTGGATACATATTCTCTCATCCAGGACCAACTAGTTTTGGCATCCAAGTTGGAAACTGCACCAGTAACCAATGTTGATGTTGATGTCAATGCATCAGAGCTTCTGAAAGAAAAGGTCTGTTCAGCAAACAATCTCTCTCTTCTTTTTTTTTTTTTATGCGAACAATCTGTTTGACCCTTGATTTTTTGCTTGGAGAGAGTAGTATTATGGAATTGAAAGATGGGTTGCATGAGTTAGATTAGTCCTGAAAAGACCTTTAACACCCTTCGTCCAGTCCCCATCTTAAAATTGATCAGTACCCTTTCTTGATACCAGTCTTTCTACTAGAAGATGTCACCACATTCTCTCTAGTCCTAAAAAATCATGGGTCCTTAATTAGTATTTTAGGAAACATGGTATGGCCTTGTTTCCTAGTCTAGACTTCAGAAAGTTTTTTTTTCGGGTAGAGTGTGGGTATGATACTGATAAACTATTTCTTTGCATGTGTTATTGTATATAGTTGGTCTTGTCTGAATCTGTATCGTAGGGCAACTTGGGGCCTGCTTGGTTCCTTCGCCGAGCACTGTTACACCTTGCCGAGCGAGGATAGCGAGTGTGTGTGGGCGTATGGTTCTTTTGCCTGGATGCTTTGAAGACCGTGCGAGCAAGATTTGGCTTGCTCCCGTGGGAGAGCCAAATCGGCTCGCCCGGCCGAACGAGCTCTTCGTTGCTTGTGGCGATGCAGCGAGGCGAGGCGAGCTATGCCCAGAACCAAGCAGCCACTTGATCTTTGTTCTCAGCATTAAATTTACTAGATAAAAAGTATGAACACATACTGAACCAAGATTATGAACATGCGGATGGTTACTGTCTTATGAAGTGGTTGTGGTACAAGAAAGTTATTCGAGTTTTTGCTGCCACCAACTTAAAGCAACCGAGTTCATTTCTTCAGCTTATGTTGTTCATTTCAAACTAAATCAGTCTGTGCTCCCTTGACAGGGAAATAGTGCTTTCAAAAGAAGACAGTGGAGCAAGGCAATTGAGTTTTACTCAGAGGCCATCAGTTTGAGTGACACAAATGCAACATATTACTGCAACAGAGCAGCAGCTTATCTGGAACTGGGCCGGTATACTTTATACCAGCCATATTTTTCTGCTCAAAGTTTTTCTGAAGTTAGTACACTAAATCTGGCATATTTTATCTTATGTAGTTTTAAGCAGGCCGAAGCAGATTGTGATCGGGCCTTACTGTTGGATAGAAAGGTAAGAGATTTTTGTAGATGCAATATTCCCATGCTGTTATGGGTGGCATTTCTGTAGCATTGTCGACCCTAAGAGAGGAGTTTCTTAAGGTTTATTGGATAGTTCTGGATGATTCTGATACCAACCAATGTTATGCAAATGGCAACATCAAATGCTGATCCAATGGATGGGGTGAGAGTGATTTTCATTTGTTGCTTCAGAATGTTAAAGCATTTTTTTGGCGTTAAGCCCCTCATCCCATCCATTGGATCCGCAAGTAACTTTGAATTACAAAGAAGCACTTCAGTTTGCACCTGATATATGGGATAGTTTTGATTCTGTCATTGCATTAATTATGGCAACATCAAAAACACTTAAAGTTGAATTTCATTTGTTGATTGTCAGAAAGTTGCACCATAGATGTTTTTGGTTGATGCAAGCATTATTTTTAGAATTTTGTGTGCTGTACTTTCTTTCTCGTCACTCTTGGAGGATGGGTCTTAATTGATTTATATTATTTAATTGTTAGAAGCTTTTTGTGATTCTATTATGAATGTTGACATTTTATTATGCTGATTGTCAGCAAGTTGCACCCAGCAGATGTTTTTGGTTGAACGTGCATACTTTTTTTTAGAATTTTGTGTGCTGTACTTTCTTTCTCGTCACTCTTGGAGGATGGGTCTTAATTGATTTATATTATTTTATTGTTATGAAGAGTTTTGTGATTCTATTATGAATGAGACATTTTATTATGCTGATTGTCAGCAAGTTGCACCCAGCAGATGTTTTTGGTTGAACGTGCATACTTTTTTTTAGAATTTTGTGTGCTGTAATTTCTTTCTCGTCACTCTTGGAGGATGGGTCTTAATTGATTTATATTATTTTATTGTTATTAAGAGTTTTGTGATTCTATTATGAATGAGCTGTTAGAATCAAACTAGTTCCTGCATTGCTTGAAGCCATACTATCACAGTGTTATACTGTCTACTAAAATGCACTATGCACATAACCTTATGAAAAGAGCCTGCCTCATTTGCTCCTTGCATAATCTGTTGCACTTGCAGATTTCAGGCATGCTTTGGCTTTGGAACCACAGAACAAAACAGCCCTTGCAGCGGAGAGGAGGCTGCAGAAACTCCTGAAGTGAAATGGGGAGCAGGACCACCTCCGACTTGTAAATTTTTGGAAGACTCGCCTGGTTGAAGGCAATTTTGATCGGCTGCTTGTAAAAGGAAAAAGTGTCCGTGCCATTTTCCGGATAAACTATCCAAGAGTCATTAAACTCTTCTCCCTTTGGGGTCATTCGAAATTTGTATCTCACGACGATTGTGAGGGGATTTTGATATAATCCGACAGCAGAGGGCGTGTCACATCGAGTTATTTATAGGCCTGGCAGCTTCTTGCGACGAGAATTCGACTAATTTGTACTGTGAGATCTTCCCGGCGCCGTCCAGTATGGAAAGCGTCAATCTTGTATTATATACACTGTAGACCTGAAGGTCGAGAACACACTTGTGAATTGTGAGCGCTTGGCACTGATGGAGTGCATGATTGTGCAGTGCAGTGTCTAGTTTTCGGGGCGCTGATCCTTTGCTCCTGCTTGGCCGGTGCCATCAGTCACCAGTGCTTGCCGTTGGAGATCTGTAACACTAGTGCAAAGTTCTTTGCCCCCATTGAATTCACGTTCAGTTTCCTAACTATGAGGCTGTGACAAATATGTTGAAAAGTTGACCAGCTAAATAAAAAGAAGTTTGTACCTGTCTATTCTGTCGGCTTCATGTATTCGCCATTCGGGCAGAAATATCTATCCAGCGAAACCAATGCCAATGCTCCCCCACGTGAAAGCAACTACGTAAAACATGACCACAGGTTAACAGCCTACATAAACACAGATTAACAGCCTAACAGGATGGGAAACAGCCTACGCGACCACAGATTAACAGCCTAACAGGATGGGAACACCGTTCAAAAAAAAAAAGGATGGGAACACCACTAAATTCTACGAACACATCCCAACAATACACGTCGCCGACACGGTCCGCCAGTTTGTCGCCTCCTTGGCTCCTTCCTCCGTGCGCGAACGTTTCTTGCGCCGCGGCAACACTTGGCGCCTTGCATAGCTGCACTTCTCTTGCTTTCCTCCACGGACACGGACTAGCTCTCTCTCTTCCCCGCTCCCGCAGCAATGGAGACGCGGCAGCGCATGCAGCATCTCCGCACGCCGATGGACCCGCTGGCGTCCCTCGCGTCGAGCTTCGTCTCGGCCTTCTCGCCGCTGCTGTCGTCGTCGTCGCAGCAGCAGGGCTCCAAGTTCCTGCTCCTGCCGCTCCCCGTCGCGGCGGCGCGCGCGCTCACCGTGCTCCGCCGCCTCCTCCTTCTCGCCACGCAGCCCTTCATCTCCCTCTTCTTCATGCTCCTCTCCGCGCTCGCGCCCGCACCGCCGGCGCCGTCGCCGCCAGAGCTCGCGCCCACGCTGCCGCGCATGGAGCCAGGGTGCCCTGCGGGAGATACCTGCGTGGGGCGCGCGCTCGCGCACGTGCTTTCCGTGGCGTCCAGGCTCCCCGTGGCCTCCCGCAAGTACGAGCTGGTGCGCGGCCTCGCGGAGCGGCTGCTGGACGACAACGTGCGCGCGGGGGGCGCCTGCATCGGCGCCGTGAACCGGGCCGCGCTCGCGGGCGCGTTCGCGCGCACGCTGCGGCAGCTGGAGTCCGCCGCGGGAGGAGGGGAGTGGCCCGGGATGGAGCTGGCCGTGCGCGCGGTGCGGACGGGGATGCGGTGGTGGAGGCCCACCGCGGCGTCCTCGCTGGACGACGAGGGGTTCGGCGGGCCCGCGGCGGAGAAGCTGGCTGCCGAGCTGCTGTGGCTCGGGCAGAAGATGGCGGAGTGCGGCGCGGCGCGCGAGGCCGTCGTGCAGTTCAGCGCCGCGGAGAGGCTCGGGAGCCGCGCGCTCGTTGCCGAGCCCGAGCTCCAGGTCTCGCTGCTTCGCCTTGCCGGTACGTCAAAAACTCTTCATTTTTTTTGCCGAGCGCTGCGGAACTTTCTCTGATCCAAACCTTGCCAAGACCGCATAGAAAACACAGTAGTGCTGAATTCGTCAAAAACCTCGTGAATTCGTGACCGTTTCACGAGGGTGTGGAGAAAATTTGCCAGTACGCGTCAAAAACTCTTCACGCATGTCGTTTGTGGCGGGAGAAAATGCGATGCCCATGGTGTGGCGGACGAGGGGCGAGGAGGAGATGACGTTTCCGTGGTCGCAAGGGCTGCAAACATGGGGAGGAACGAGGATACATGGTTGAGCTGTCCCTAGCTAGTGCTGCTCTTTCACTCTTCGTGGTCGACCTAGGTGTCACCATGATACGTACAGTACCATCCATTAACCTGGCACGTTTTTGCTGTGCCTGCATTATGAAGCACCGAAGAAGACAGGAATTGGGCAATCGCTTACTCCATTAATTCATGCGCAGTGTTCTTGTTCAAGCACGCCAACTCGAGGGAATTCGAGCAGAGCGCAGGAGGGAAGGATGACAAGGCCGCGGTCGCCGAGCAGCGGATGGCGATGCTGCGGTCGTGGCTGCCGCTGCTGTGCCGCGGCAGCAATGGCACGGACGCACCGGTGCTGACGTGCCGGGAGCGGCCGGAGATGGTGGCCGTGCTGGAGGACCTGATCGACAAGCTTAGCTGGGAGCAGCGGGAGGAGGTCCTCTCGCTCTGGCTGCACCACTTCGCCGCCTGCCCCGACACCGACTGGCCCAACCTCGAGAGCTGCTACACACGATGGTACGCCGAGTCGCGCAGGATGCTCGCGTAACGCTTTAACTGAAGAATGCAAATCTTGTACGATACTCCATGTAAATATGTACAGTAATATTGTAGTATCTGAATTTGTACCTATGCAGTATAGCAATTAGCAAAACGGGAGTTCTCATTGAAGAATGCAAATCTTGTACGATACTCCATGTAAATATGTAATATATTGTAGTATCTGAATTTGTACCTATGCAGTATAGCAATTAGCAAAACGGGAGTTCTCATTGACATCAGACCTAGTGCAATCTGTACTTTATTTGCTCCTGAACTACATACGACGCCAGACGGGTAAAAAAGAAACAGCGCTATCTAAGAAGCTCCTTAGAACAAATAGAGCTGTTTTCCTAAATGATTCATTAAAACAGCTTCAACTTCATCAATAGAATTGCTTTGTGGAGCTGATTATAAGAAGCTCCTTAGAACATGTAGAGCTGTTTTCCTCAATGATTGGGGCCTATTTGGCACAGCTCATATATAACACCTTCATAAGCTGTTTTTTTTTTCCTGTGAAACACTCATTTCCAAAATAGCTTCATGGGTGAAGCTGTTTTTCTCCTCCTCCCACAGAGCCATGAGTTGGAATGAAGCTAAAAAAGTAACTTATCCTAGCTCTCTCCCTTATTTCTCTCTCTCATCCATACATGAAGCTGTTTTGCCGAACAGTTTTTCAAGAATAACTTAGCTTCACCTAGAAAGTTGCTCATGAAGCTGTTTTTCAAAAAAACAGCTTTACTAGTAAAGCTGAGCTGTGCCAAACGGGGCCTAAAACAGCTTCAACTTAACCAATAGAATTGCTCATGGAGCTGATTAGCTGAAGCCAAAAAAAAAGAATGACATCACTAGCTAAGTATATGTCCAGGGGCAACACTGAATTGCTAATTTCCATGCCACACCAACGAGAGGCTTTTACCTGTGTACCTTTAAAAAAGATGTCACACTTCTGTGTACCCCTCAAAAGTTGGTCGTCACCTACATGTCCTCGCTCAAACTTTTCTTTTCCCTCACGCCATTCCATCGGCATTTGCTCCTAACGGTGGGTAACGGCTCTGGAGAATGACTCAGTTGCCCTTGGGCTTGTATGGGCGTCTGAACTTTTTCGCTTTTCCCGCGCTATTGCCTAGCCAATTGGCTTTACGCCCAGAGACGCCATTGTTACGCCAAAGGACGTGGACGGCCAAAAGCCTGCCCTTCTTCTCCTATATATAACGCCAAAAGGTCAAGGAGTTGCCACTAGCCCTCTCTCTGCTTGACAGTCAGTCACAAGCTCAGCTATGGTGGCAACAAATCAGAGCAACACGGCATTATTTCCGAGTGTTGTCCACACGACTACCACGAGACACGTCAGAGTCTTTTATTCGGTCGCCAACAGAACTACTACTACTTCGCAGCTGCAGCAGCTATATATATTCAGCACGTACGCACGCAATTAGACACGTGAATGAAGCAAAAACACTACACCAGCGGCCTGTCACTTCTTGCACACCAGGCCAGTGGTGACATCGCCGCTGCCGCAGGGCGCGTCGGTGGGCTCCTCGATGATGCCCACGGCGGGCCCGTCGTCGTCGCCAGCGAACCGCCCGACCTCGCAGTCCGTGGCGAAGATGCCGCCGGACACCTGGTACCTGCGGGCGCCGCCCATGACGGGGACCCCTAGCGCCGGCGTCCACCCCGGCGGCGCTGACGTAGTCCGGGCGGTAGGTCTGGCCCAGCACGCCGTATCGGCGCTGAGCGCGTAGAACTTGAACGCCACGTTGAGGTGCGCGAGGCTGCCGTCCTCCTTTTTGGACCCTCGAGTCCTCCTCGGTGACCGGCACGGCGTTGGCCACGATCCGGAACACCCGTCCAGCCGCACCACCACGCCGTTGGCGGGGCCCGTGCGGAAGATGGACAGCGCGGGCGCCGCCGACGTGGGGCTCCAGCTGGCGCCGGCCACGGCGTCCAGCAGGACGGGCGCGCCGTCGAAGGTGATGGCCAGGCGGTCCACGGCGTCGTCCCAGGTGGCCGTCCTCCGGACGCCGAGGTACAACCGGTGCCCGCCGAAGCGGATGCCCAGCGCCTGCACCCAGGTGAAGTCACGCGCCACGCCCGCGTTGTTGCGCTTGCCGATGAAGTGCGCGTTGATGTGCAAGTTGGCGTCCGACAGCAGGCAGAAGTCGACGTCCCGGTGGCCGTGGAACAGGAACTTGTTGCCGTCGCCGCCCACGAAGCGCGGGTCTCTAGCACTCTCCGGTCAGCTCACACACTGCTCAAAAAACAAACTGATCAAAATCTTTGAGCGGGATAGAGCGAACGCGTAGAGTATGTATGTGTGGACGCTTACAGCAGACGAGCTTGCAGGACGGGCAGTGGACGTAGCAGGTGTCCCGGCAGCCGCGAGGGCACTGGAGCGCGAGGACGTTGCACCTGGGCTCCGACCCTTGCTGCCCATGGGTGTCGTTGTAGCAGGTCACGTAGGTGGGGGGTATAGATCACGTTGCCGACGAGATGGGATTCTTAGGGTCCATCGGCTGGGCTTAGGCGAGGAAGGAGGCGGCGAAAGGGCCAAACCGCCGGACGGACGCCATCTCAGTTTGGGTGCCTGCCGGCTGAGACCGGAGATGAGACGACGATGATGTGAAGGTGGACACACTGATGTGAGTGGCACTTATCAAAAGCAAAGCCAATTGGCCTGAATTGAGTCCATGCCACACCAACGAGGGCGTGACAATAGAAAGTGACAACTCCTGTTGTGATGCCCCCAAGGCCCCAAAACGCAGAAACATACAGGTACAGATTTCAGAACACAAGACACTGCTCAATACACCAGAAACTTTATTCCTCCAAAGAATTGGGCTGTAACAACAACTGAAAATAAGGCGTGAAATCATGGATGTATTTATTCTAAGGAGGAGGATACGAAGAGTAATACAGCCATTACAACAGATTCTGGGTGTTCATATCCTGATTGATCTACTGTACTGTACATATATCCCTGCGGACAAAAAACGTTACACTTCATCTTAGCTCACTTGTAGAGTTTGTCCTTCCAATCGCACTTGGTTCTCCAATCGAAACAGATGCTAATGATTTGGAAGCCCAAGCAGTTGCGTTCATTGCCCCCTCCTGCAAATTTCCTCGCTTTGAACTTGAAGGGTATAGCCTATGAAACTTCTGTCTTGCTTGCTCAAGGTAGGTGAGGAAATATTCATGTGCCCCCATCAAGTTTGCAAACAGATTATGCCTCCTCCATGCCCATCTAGCAAAGGAATCTATCTTTGGAAAAATACGATACAGCAACCTCAAAATAACAAATGCGGTCGCCAATGCTAGATAAGTATCCTGCTGAAGTATTTTCTCTGGTGACCGAGCCCACCAGAATGGGCAATTTTCATGTTCGGCGTCCTTTTTATGCTCAATATCATCCAAGGGATGTACCATGGCCTCCCCTGCAGTTGACTTCACGGAAGCATTGATACCTTCATCACATAAATTTACCATTTGTAAATGACTTAAGCATAGTAAGCACCAAGAACAAGGTTAAAATTTCAGGAAAAGAGAAACCCCAAGCAAGCTGGGAAAAGCCAAGCTCACAATCCTACATGGATTAGTTGTTGAACGTGCAAAGCAACAAATATGACTTATAACAATCATGCTACTAAAAGTCTAAAACCATCCCAATAAAAGAGAACAAGTGTCGTTCAATAAGGAAAAAGTAACACACCTGAGACATCAGTGTAGAAAGCTGCAAGTGATTTAACAGTCCTTAGTCCATGATACCGTACTCTCATGGTTGAATTCAAGAGAAAGAGTGTTGGGAAACCATGAATGCCGTATCTCGAAATTATGCTGCAGTTCCAGCATCAGATTAGTATTCCACCAAAAATAGATGTGTTGCAATAAGAAATAATTTTTCTTTACACCATACGAGGACAAACCTTGGCCTAATTGCAGATTCCTCAAATGCAAAATGTCGAATAGTTGGGAATAAGGAAGCCAGTGTCTCAAAATTTGGTTTGCATTCTTGTGAGAATGGGCACCACGAGGCATAGAAAAGTACAGCAATATAGTCATCCTTGTTTGCATGAAGAAGATTAACTGCCCTTGCCAACGTGACCTCATCTCCCTGAAAGGATAAAAATAAGTCAGATTCAAATTTTACAACTACAACTGGTGGAAAATCCTTATGCTCAGCAGCTCAGGTGGGAGAAAATCGAAAATATATAGGAATAGTTTTTTTTTATTTGCTTTGACATAACATAAGCTATAGCTGCTAAAAGTCTAAACCAATGAACAGAAGCAATTATTTACGCATAACCTGAGAACCACCAAGAACATAATACTCGTACTACTAGTTACTTCGCAACCCCAACCCCAACTTTTCATGCTAAACAATTCGCATCACAAATTATTTGCTAGTTTTCACTCCAACACAATTATATGGTACCTCTCAGTATGGTAATGAAACGAACAAATTCGCATACATACATTTTTTTTTGCTATTTTATCACAACGCTGAAAATATCTCACCTCGATGACGCCGACCGGCTCGCCAAGGCGGCGATCCAGCGACGAGCACGTGTCGGGAGTCCCAAGGACGGATTCCACGATAGTAGGCACCGGGCACGCATCGTGGGGCGGGGATGCGGCGGCGTTGGTGGCGGCGGAGGCGGAGGTACCAACGCCGGCCAGGAGAAAGGGGAGGAGCAGCGCTGTCCAACACGGCAGCCGCCGCGCCATGGGGCCGCAGCGGGTAAAGGCCTAGAAGAGGGGGGCCGCTCGGCCCTAGATCTGGGCACCTCGAGGCGCGGCGGTGGCCGCGGTTCGCAGGTCTGCGCTCACCGCCGGGAGGGCGCTGCCGCGGCGGCCACGGCGACTCGGGCGGCGGGCGCGACGGCGGGTGCGGGGGTGGGTTCGGTGTGTGTGAGGCGAGAAAATGGTGATTTTGCCACTAAGAAAGGTGGGATTCGCCGTTTTGTTATCCAACACAAGCCATTCGCTATTTTGTTATTATCAAACCGAACACGACCACTAGAATGTCCTTTTACTGATTTATTACCAATTTTAATTATTTTTTTATTCTTCCAATTCTTTAGTTCTTGATTTACCTCTGTTCTTATCCCTTCGTTTCTTCCTCGTTGACGAGAGTACGAAAGCCCTTCCTTTCTTCTATCACTTGTTTCACGGAGAGCACAAACGAGAGAGATGAGAAGTCGAAAAAAAAGAACGAGAGAGATGAGACGGAGACAGGACGTGAGGAGAGGGAAAGGCTCGTCTGCCGTGACCGTCGCCGGCAGCCCACCTCCTCGGCCATCGCCGGCAGCCAGCCAAGCTTCGCGGCTGTGTTCGGTTTGATAAATCGGTCAATCTCTGGTGTCTAGCTGTAAAATGGAACCTATCGGAGGCACGGATCCACGGGGAGAGGAATGAATGGGGGCAATCATTTTTGGGCTCAGATGCCATGTCATTGTCGCTACAATTGCTCCTGCGATTTATCCCAGCTGGCCAATAGCGGAATTATGATTTCGCAACCAAACGCGCATTGTGGATATAACACTAGAAAACGATGTCTTTATCATAGCACTAGTATCAACTGCAGCCAACTGACAGGAAAAAAAATGCTTTACAAGTCCGTGTGCTGTTATGGCTGAGGACCTCATGATTCATGAAGGTGCTCTGACGAAGCCTCCAACCAGCTATTACCGTTTCTAGTGAAAAGGCCAAAACGGTCGCGTCGGGTACTCGGGGGCCGGCTGATCTGCAGAGACGGCATCTGGACAGCTTCCTCGGGTTGTCGTGATTTTACAGAGAGCAGCGGCAAGTAGACACGCCCTCGTCTGTATGGAAAAAATTTAGATACACGGGCTATCTCACCGAGTATCGATTTATATATATATGATACCACTTTTAGATATTGGTGTTGTATTTTTGAATCTTGCCATCTTAGACAAATGCTAAATGTCTAATTAAAGATAAAAAAGACTCACATCTTTTTTTATTTAGACAGTTAACATTAGGCAATCAAGGGATAAACATTAGACAATCAAGAGATGTATTTGTCTACAATTGATTGAGAAGATTTGTTTATTTAGAATTTCTAGTAGTTAGTGAGGACTAATGATATTTACTAATGAAGGTTGTGCAAAGTTAGCCCCCTGTCTCCGCCTATGTCTGTGTCTGCAGATTGTAGTTATTGGTGCAAAATGTAATCCCTAGGTGACTGCTTTGTAGTACGCCATTCATTTTAAATCAGATTAACACGTAGATATATATATATCTAGATACAAAAATGTCAAAAACACTTATAATTTGGAACAGAGGGTTTAGCAGGGAAGGGGCTTTGTTGTTAAGTGACAAAACTTGTCAGTGTAGTCTTCATGTCAAGAGGAAAAGCTTTAATATTACTCTGATGCCCGTCTTTTTTAGTTAGATTCAATTCATCATTAGGTTCATTTCACGTTTTTACGGGGTGTTATATACCGAGTGCCATAGCAATCCGCCGGCAACTTTTTTTAGCCACGCACCGCCACCGCCTAGCCCCCACCGTCCCGCTTCGGGCATGGTATGGTCTCGCCGAAGCTCCGCGGCCACGGAGCTTCGGTCAGACCCTACCGCACCCCGCGGCCCTCCTTCTTCCCCTCCCCCTGCTGCCGCCATGGCCATGGTTTCCCCCGCCCAAACCTCACCCGCCGCCGCCGCCGCCTTGCCGCTGTCTCTCTTGTCCCCAACGCCGGGCCGTCGAGCCCCATCTAAAGCCGCAAGAGATGAAGGCTAATGGGCTCGCTCGAAGACTTTGTGGCCCCGCGCGTTAGTAGTGGCTGGCACCGAGCGCTTGGACCGAAAGATTTCCACATTTTTACGCCTCTTTGGAGTGTGAAACATTCACGCTACAAAACATTTGAAGGAATGGGCCTCTTTGGAGCGGGAAACTTTCACGCTACAAAACATTTGAAGAAATGGATAGGTGAGACTTTGATACTCCATGGGCAGGAAAACCTTCACACTAAACATTTGAAGGAATGGATAGGTGAGACTTTGATATTCGATGGGCAGGAAAACATTCACACTACAAAATATCTTGAGTAGCAAACGGTCAAACACCACCGATGTCCTGAAGGTATACCTAGCCAGCTAGCCTACTCACATCACGTGTCCATTTTACATATAACTGCACACGAGAGCGGTACTTAGATACACAACTTAACCTAGATTTTAAGCTGTTGACACCCTGATGACTATGTGCAAGATAAACGAGGCGATCCTGCAGAGGGTTTAAATTTCTTGCTTGAAACGGATCCATACCTACAAGGAGCCTGAAGGCTGGACTTGCAACATGACCATCCATTCAGGCCAGACTTGAAATGGAAGTCATCAATCATGTTGTAAATGTTGCCCGCGTCAACATGTTCTTGGATGTCCGCCCTGTGAAGGTAACAAGGATCGTAGTTCGTGATAAATTATAAAGACAAGATTCATCAGAATAGTAATTCATGATAAAGAATATATGACTCATTTTGACTTAGAGTATTAGGACCACTGGTTTCCTCAATAAAAGAGGTCAGACAATTTAATGCTAATATTTTAGTTTGTACCATCTCAGTTTCATTTATATAGCAGGTAGAGCTCACCGCACAGAGTAAGGCAGTAACTCAGTAAGCAACTACATGGCGTTTTCCTTGAAAATACATGACGCTTTCCTTGAAATCTCTCAAAACGCCATTGGCTATGACATAGTTCCCGTTACTTGTAAAACCAAAACAAAGCAACACTATCAATTGACATGTGACAGTTAATCTGTAATTCTTACTTGACATCAGCCATTTCTTTAGCGTCAGAAGACGCATTTTCCCTTCAAAAAAAAGAATGGCAGTAAATTAACGGAACAATCCAAAAAAATCGTTAAACATCAAAGACAATATGAAGCATCCTACCAACGATTCACATCTATCTTGCCAGTACCATCATCAAGACTGAACGCAACATCTCTGATGCGCTCAACCTTAATCAACATGCGTCCAACAAGCCTAACCAGCAATTCAGAGTAAACATAACAGTTAAAATGACTTTGATATACAAACTATATGCTCAATACAAAACCGTCTGAAACCAGATGAATTAGATTTCACAGAAAATGAACAAAGGACAGACACTATAGTAATAAAAACAAAAGACAATTAAAAGCATTGGAAATAAATAGCATAAAAGGGAAGCATTTCATTTGAACCAACCATACCTATGTGGCTATGTCCCAGAGGCTAAATTTGAACATAACAATATCAGATAAAAGAGATTTTTTTTTCTTTCTCAATGTATCCACTAATGAGCACTCTTTTTTTTTTTTGAGGATAAATGGCAGGTGCTCTGCCTTTGCATTATAGTAGGAGAAATAAGAGTACAGAGTTATGGGTACAACAGGGTGAAGGAGAAACCAAAGAAGCTAGAAGAAAAGAAAAACAAATATGTACAGCAGCCTAAATTTCCTCTTTGAATGAGAT